>WBMW01000976.1:58255-71373 GCA_013396635.1 Penelope pileata
GAAAAAAAAAAAAAAAAAAAAAGGATTAAACTGCAGCAAAGACTTCCATTAAATACTAGCCAGAACTTTTTAAAGTGAGGGCAATAAAGCTCAAGGACAGATTACCCAAGAAGAGCTATATTCTGGCAAGCCCTGAGGGCCATTTAGACAAGCATCTGACAGTAATGACACGAATAGAGTTTATGAAGCTTTGGGACAAGAAGATGGGCTACATGAGCCTTCCAGATTCTTTCCAGCTCTGTGAGTCAGTGCAAAACAATAGTCAGAGTTAATCTGCATTTTCAGGTTTGTTCCTGTCGAAAATAAAGGCTAGAATAAGGTGAATATGAAAATGTGGCTCAGGTCTGCCCACCTGCATGAGTCCTACTCATGGGGTTTCTCTCCATGTCAAGCAGAGAAAGTCTGTATTTGCAAGGTCCGATCTAGATCACACAGAGAAAAATGATTAGAATTCATTGTCTGCGCTGCAGGAGCCAGAGCTGAGTCAACCCTGCTGGGATTCAACCCACGTTCCAGGAAGCATAAGTATTTCATATCTGATGTTTAAACCCCTAACCAAATAAAATTTCTGTTGGGAGATATACCGGTGTGTGGTCAGATTTGATTGCGTTTCTGTTTGAAATTCATCCACATGTTTGAGAAATTCCTACATTTTTTTACCAGCATAGAGCATCTGTTATGTTGATCTATTTACCTCTTCTTTTCCGGAGCATGTAAATGACCAGGACTTCAGTATTCTTCAATATGATTTTATCCTCAACGTGATTCCATCGAGATCTGTAAATGCCTTAGATTTATGCCTGCTCGGTATTTGTTGCTCAATTATTAATTCACTAATGTCTGCAAAGTGCTTTGAAGATGAAAAGCATTACATTGTAGAACTGCTAACTGATGTTTGGATGCTACTTTTACTGCTACTGAAGCTGTTAGAAAATATGCTTGGAACACATCCCCGAAGGCACACAATGAGGAAAGGTCACCTAGGGCAGCAGTTTATGCAGAAGGGAGTAAATTAGATTGAAATATTAGAACTACACTGTTTTTTTATTGCAGAGACCAAATGTCATCAGAGGTATGAGAGCAAATTTTTTCATTAAACAAAGTACATATAACTATTAAATAGATCAAAAGCAAAAAAATCAATACAAGGAATAATTCATAACGATAAGGTAAAAAGCATTTCCCACTAGCTTCTGAGAAAGCAGGGCACTGTGGTTTCTGTCCTTCACTCCAATTAATTTGTACATGGATGGGGGGACTGAGCTTGCATGTGAAAGTGTGCTTGGATGATCAGTCCTTCGGGCAGATGAAAAGAATAAAGAGACATCTGTGATGGTATTCAGTCTTCTGTAGAGCAAAATGGTTTGGGTTTTGCAGAGCCAGTGGTCTTTTTAGCCTATCATTGCCCTTTTGTAGGATCAAGTCAGCACCCTAAATAATCATCCAGGAAGATCTCTGCAGGTAGGGCTTCGCCTCCAGGCTCCTATATCCAACTGCCTACTGTGAGATAATGTCTATATGGCATTGTCCTTGGTCCCCTTCAGGCCCATCCTCCAGCTGGATTACACCTCAGAATTGCATTTCCCTTTGCCTGCGAGATGTACATAAAGAAGAGACTTGTATTGATTTTTCACGCATCAACCTCCTACCTACACAAACACATAGCTGTGATCACCAGATACTTTGGGCGTTTTGCTACACTTCACACGTGAGTTGCTGCATTGCAAAACACTGCTCTCTACTGCAGGACTGCAAATGTTTCTGACCCAATCTCCTGCCACCTCTGGAGAGTATTACCGTTAAGAAAAGCTTGAAAGAGCCTTTTGGCTCTGAGCAGAGGTGGGTTGAAGTGATCAGATGGAGTTTTGACCTCAAGTGCCAGATTCCTTTATCTGAGCAAAATTTGAACAGCAGTCACGGCATGAGCTACAGCTCTACCCTGAGCAGAAGAGCAGAGCAGATAAAAATCTCACCAGAGCTGGAACGCTTCAGAAACATGGAAGACAGCTGGAAAAGTTTAAACACGGTGCTTCACTTTTTATCTGCAAGCAATGGAAATCAAAATGAACACCAAAAAGTGAAAAAAAAAAAAAAAAGTCAAAAGGAATCTTTATCTCTGACGATACCTTGTTCTGAACCATTTGAGGTCTTTATTAGTTTCGGTCAACTCAGCCCAACAAGGCTAACACGGAAACTGTAATGCAGGCATTTCAGAATGTCTCAAATATGCAAATATGCACTCCACATAAAAATAGAATATATGAGTAAGATTAATTTAAACAGAGGGTGCTAGGAGAAGTTGAAAAAACAGAGAAGTGACGAGCCAAGCCTCGATTTGAGGAGGTGGAGCCTTTGATAAAAGACAAAACACTGAATGATATCTGGAACAAAATATTCAGAGAGAGGCTGAATATTACCCAGATCAGCCATGTAAAAAAAAAAAAAAAGAAAATAAATCAAATTTGGATGTCAAAGAAAGCCAATTATTTCAAGTCAAAACCCACAGACTGTTATCCAGACACAACAAATATGACAGGAAATTGAAATTATGAAAAAGAAAGAAAGTGATCATGGGTGGAAAGGCAGGAGAAATTCAATGTTGGGAGCCTCTAAACTGCAGTCCATGAAACCATGTATGAAAACATGTATGCATTCATATGTTAACAGAACAAGAAAAGATAATGTTTGACATTTGAAGGAAGATGCAGAAAATGAAACAGATTTGTCAAAATGTTCAAAAGCCCACAGAATATGCTCCACATGGGAAAAGGAATTTCTTCTTCAGAGCAAAAGATAATATTGCCAAAGGAGAACAATGGAAAAAACAAGAATAATTTCACAGGCTACTAGAACTCTATCTTACTCAAAACATCAACTAGTGCAGAGAAGGTCCATTGACAGTAGCCAGTCACCCCCAGTCTGGATGACACACACGTCTATAGGGAGCAGGCAGGTCCCAGGTCAGGCCAGGACATCAGGGTCAGAGCTAGTGAGGAATATGGCCAGGCACAAGCATCCCCATAGTGTAGTCCAGACAAGGACTAAGGGCAAGTGTCTGAGCTCATTCTCAGGTCCTGAGCAAAGTGAGGAGGCCCCAGCAAAGCATCTCATACCTCTGTCATGCACCTATGATGAAATGCCATTGCACTGCGTGAGATGTGACCTTGAGCAGTGGCAATGAAACCCTTAGGAGGGGGAATTGTTGGTGCATTCATATCCATGATCATAATTTGATGACTGCTTGTAGCCTATGATTTGTTTTTTGTTTGTTTGTTTTATTTTGTTTTTAAAGGAAGAAGAGCTGAGATAAAATGCTTCACTCAGGAACATGCTCAAATATCACAGCCTCAGCCTAACAGACAAGCATTATACGCTGTGACAGCTCCCCATATGACAAAGGAGATGTATCTTCCCATGCAGACTATCTTCCCTCTGCTACTATAGCTACAGCCACACAATGACCATGGCCCAGGACTCATTCTGTGAATGATGCAGTGTATGTGACTTGAATCTTTTTTCCTTATCACCCAGAGTCGTATGCTACTATTTTTACCTTGAGCATATATGAGTAAATACGTGATATAGCTTCAGCTCCACAAAAATTTGCTTTACTAGAGGAAAAAAGAAAAGGGTAGCTCACTGGGAGGTTATTTTACCTGACAGAAATCTCCATAGTAATATTTTCTCCTTGCCTCAGCCACATTTTTTCCTCTGTGCCAATACTTGCATGATGCCTGGGTGACTTCTGACAAACTGATGCTGCATGTTTGAAATGATGAAAACTCGAACATCGCTGGTATCTTTGGGAACATACCTGGGCATGTGGGAAAAAAAAAGAGGAAAAATAAATACTTAATTCCTTTTTCTCTCAAAATGAAATATCAAGAGTGACACAGAAATTGTTGATTTAAGCTAAAGGTCAGTCTAATCCAGAGTCCTTTTTGACAGTACTGACAGAGAAAAGAGCACAGACAGGAAAAGCATGTTTGCCTAGTTAATGCACAGAAAGAGATGAGTAAATTATACAGTCACTTTTTAGTCAGATTATTTCTACAAATTCTGGTAGATCCATTTCAGTGAACCAACCTAAAGCTGAGTGTTGGAAAATACTGGTTGTTCTAGAGAGTAATCATATTCAAAGATAGATTACTAGTGGACATGCACCTAACGTTACTGGAAGCTGGAGTGTCTGACTGATGAAATGCCACATGAAAAGATGTCTCCACATATTTTGCTTCATTCTACTACATTCTGTTTTTTTCTCAGAGCAAGGATTTAAAATCAAGTGGTTTTGTGTTTTCAGAGAGGCTTTGGCTGTGTTCCCATAGCAGCCAAAGGTGTGGATTGCTCAGTGGCTGCTGCCGAAGCAGTTCCATACTGCTTAAGCTGTTCCAACAGTTTTTCAGTTTTGCATAGTATCTTTAAATAGTAATTGGAGCAAATAGCAATGGGACCAAATCTGAGCTTCCCAAGTCTCACTACAGAGTCCAAAGAACAAGGGCAGCAGCTCAGCACTATGTTGAGGGAAATTTTGCTCTGAAATTTATACTTCAGGTCAGTCTTCTGCATAGGAACTCACAGGGATCTACTGCTTGGCTATATAATCTCTTTGCAGCTATAATATCCACTAGCTAAAAGCACTTATAGGATTTTATAATGTTTCATTAGGACACTGAGATCTCAAGGGAGAAAATGAAGTTAATGTAATGACAAATGACTTTCAAAATATTCTATCCTGTGCCTTTAAATTTCAGATCCTGAAAAGAAAGCAAAAGAAAAAAGAAAAAGAAGCACATGAAAGGAGGAGACCAGCCTGTGACTGAAAGTCCAGCTGTGTAAACAAGTTTAGTGACTTCTTTTATCTCTAATTGGTCTTGTACACTGATCTTCCTGGTGCCAGAATCATACACTTCACATTAATTCTTCAGTAATATAGCATTATTTCCGGATGGAGTTGGTCTGAAATGTCAAACTGATATGTGTCACTTGCAATCCATTAACATTTCAAGTTTTTTCTAGTGAACATCAGCAACTGTCTTCAGACATATTACTTTAAAAGTCTGAAAAGGAAATGGGTTTATACCACTAAAAATGCGAATATAGGCACTAAAATTGTGTTAATAGTGCTGTTCACTGCATGAGACGTAAAAGACCTTCAGCTGGCACAAATTTATGCCAAATTTTGGCCAAATTATGTTAACTTCAGAGATGCAATGCCAGTTAATGAGGCAAAAAAATGGCCTATAGACTTCAGAAGATATCCGTCTCACAAATGCAGACAGGCTGTTGTCTTTCCTTATACTTTAGGACCTTTGAATAACAACATATTCATACAATTATGTGGGCTAATCTTTGTAGACACAGGAGTAGACACTGAAAAAACTCCATTCATTCAAAGAAGACACATGTAGAGGCAAAGGAAAATCAGTATTGATAAATTCAAGGTGATGTACACTGACCAAAAAAATAAATTAATGAGGGAACAAGCAAATGAAGTGTCTATCCATCTGACACAGGTCGAAGTCACTTGTATGTGAGAAATAAGCATCAAAGCAAAATCACAATCTGTGTGCAATTGTCAGAAAAACATCAGAAAAACAAATCTTTTAGGTTACATGGTGTATGTGGCGCAACGAAATATATAAATAAGATTATGTCAATACTGTGATGTAGTATTGCCTGCACAGCTAAAAGGAATTTGGTAACATTGTTCATAGCAATGAAAAATAATTGAGAAAAAAATAAACTTTTGTACTTTAGTCTTTGTATTTAATCCCTAGGGTTACTACATAAAATTAGAAAAAAAAGTAAGTTTGGAAAGAATCACTGAAGTAATGTGTCCTTCTTCAGATCACCTAGCCATGATTATATTGTCATGTACATATACATAAAAGTAACTTAGATATAACATGGTTTAAAAACAGGACTGATGACAGGTAAGAGTCGTAATGAATAATCAAATCAGGCATTAATTCATAACAAACATTTTCAAAAATAATAATAATAAAAAAGCTCTCAACAGAATTATTTTCTTGGTTTAAGATAGCCTCTAATATTTACAGAGGTGCCCAATAATAGATTTTTTTTTTTGCATTTAACAAGTCTGCTGTTCAACTTTCTTATTAAGGAGCAAGTAACTGCAATAAATAAGATACTAGACTAGATGACCTCAGTTTGATTCAATTTGGAAATGTCTGTTTTACTAACAGAAAGTTTTCTTCTAATATATAGACAAGACCCTCAGTGAAAAGACTCTGCTATAGCCAGCCCTGTTTTGAGTAGGAAGGTTGGACTAGAGAACTTCAGAGGTGACTTCCAGCCCCTGTGATTCTCCGGTTCAATGAAAGAAAATCATTAATATTGTAGGACTGATACTGGAAAGAATAGTTCTATGAAAAAAATTCATATATGATTAATTGTATATATAGTCAAAAAAATATATTACAGGATGTTTCTTTTTCACTAATGCACTCATAATGGCATGCCTGTCAGTTCCTCTCGTGCTGCATTACTCTGTAAGAAAGAATTCCTTTTGGCTCCAACCTAGATTTAAATAAATTGTAACAAGCATTCATTATAATTCCTATATTAGCAGCTTCAGAGATGTCCACAACAGGAAAATACCTCTCTGCTTCAGTACAAACTCATATTCTTTTTATTTCTTGCCCTTTACATGCAGCTCTTTGTTTTAATTCCAAGTTCACATCCATCTGCAAACATCAGTAACATCACCCATTTGTTGCAGGAGCAGGATTTAGGAGTGTCTAACAACCCAGAGAACTCAGATCTAATCAGTTAAGCCAAACTGGCTTCACCTTTTATTCAAAAGAAAATTGCTATGAAAAACAAAATACAAGAGAATGATAACTTCTACCACACTGAAGAAAATAGTGCCCTATTCAACCAGGAATTTGTTTCGGAGATGTCTAGCACACAGAGCAAGACATAACCATGCAAACACTTGTCATCATCAAACACCCACGTTGTTCAAGTTTAGGTCAGGGCCTGCCTCTATTCCCTTTAGCATGAGAAATCTGTTTTGACTCTTCACTCAAGAGTCCAGCTTTTGGTTCCAGCTTTTAAAAACTCAAAACAAACAAACAAAAAAAGAAATAAAACCAAAAACAACCAACAGTGAATAAAATTGTTGAACCATTTTGCAATAATTTTGAGAAACACTAGGAGAATGATTTATTCAAAAGTCTTCTGTCTTGTCTCTCAAACAATTTCCAAAGCCTGTAATTCTAGAACTTAAATATGTGTTACTATAATTAATGAGGCTTTTCCTTTAATTTATTGGTATAAGACAATATGCTTCTAGCCTGAACATTTTCACTACAGCAGTTGAAAATCACTTTGTCTGTAGATATAGTAGGACATTAAGCCTTCCTGGAACCAATCTCAAGCACAAAATGGTCTGCTAAAGCCAGTGTCCATCCTACCAGATCCTTTCTAGCTACAAAACAAGACACTCACGTGCAGATAATATATTGGGAAAACCAGATTGTGTTTATTCCTGAAACACTTCAAGGAATTGCTTACAGGTGTGCAAGCCAGCCAAGATCATTATTTTTAGACACTTCTCTAACAAATGAACAGTAGAGATAATAAAGCTCCAATGTCAAGGAGTCTAGCACAGTTTAATTTACTAGTTTATATATAGTTTTGGTGTTTCTACTGACTGTCTCCACAGCAGAGTTTGTACCTCTAGGATTATGCTTTGAAAGACCAAATTAAAACACCATCTTCACAGAACAGCAGAAGAGGTTTTTAGGTTTGCTGTCAATACTTGTGTTTGATTTTTGAGTTGAAGTGTATTTGTGCAGTGGCTTTCAACCAGTGAAACTAGATATCCAACCTCAACAAGAAACTAAAGAAATAAGTCTGCAGGAAAATATTAGCAATTAAGAATAACAGACTGTAGATGTGGACTTCACTGATTCATTGAGTTACAAGTGTTAACTGGGACTTGACTGAAGAACTTCTTGCTCAATAGATAAGAGTTCTGCTACGGAAACTGATGAGTAAGACCCATTTGCAGACCCCAGTTGGGGACCAACCTCTAGAGGGCAACACAATCACACAAAATGGCAATTCAAGTGCAGTAAGTACAATAAAGGCGGTATCAGAACAGCGCACTAATCAACATAGTTCATCTTCCCTTTAATTCCTAAATCTTTTTATATAAACCTTAGTTCTGAGCACTGGTTTTATGGAATGACAAATACTGCAAACAGATACTGCATGTATGATTATCATGAGTATATTTTACCTTTCATTGATACTCAGTCATAGCCATAAGTCATGTGACCTATTCAGAAAACACAACTTTTAGGTTTGGAATAAATGTGAATCTCTGTAAGCCGTTAAATTTTTTATTCTCTGGGAATAAAATTATGAGCAAGACTAGAATGACACATTCAGACCTCCAAGCTACGAGTCTACAGCAGCTCCACATGGTCCTTTTTCAGAGCATTCCTAAAACTCCACTCTCTATGTAAGATAAAATGATAATTTTTATACACATGTATATATTATCTTTTCATAGTTGTTCTCTATGTGTCTCAGTGCTTTTCCCCTACTACACCTCTACACTTGTTAGATATCAGTGTCTACATGGAACGGACATCTGAATTTTAGCGTAGGAAGACAAAACATATAGAACATATTCTATATGCTTCACTTGTAAACAATGCAAGTCCTGTTAACTAAAGCAAGGATTATTCCTCAAAGTTCTTTGCTAAATAGGTTATTAATACACAGGTACTGTGACAGCAATAACAGAAAAGCAGAAATGACATAATAATTATTTCTCTTAGAACACTCCAAATAGTTCAATCATTAGTTTCTTCAGCCATTCACTGTGGATTCCAGAGTAATACTTTCATCTTCAAATGTCAATTTCTGCTGTTAAATTAAATGAAAATGCAGATCAGTGTGATACATCATCATCTAAAGTAACTCCTGAGAACTTCACTGGACTAATGCTACTTGCCTTACCTGCCATTTTCTAAAATGTTTCAATGTTACAATGTGCTGCAATTCTTCTTCTGCCAAGGCTGTGAGCATCCAATCTACCATTCACCTGGGGTACCAAATGGTATTTAGAAAAAATGGGAAGATGAAACCTTGGCTTGGGCTTGCATGTAACATAACTACATGGAGTTGTAATCCCAGCTGTAGCAGGCTTTGATAGTTCAGTTTTCTTGTCCTTCTGAAAAAAATTTAGTTAACTGGTATTTTTAAAGATATATACTTGGTGTCTATGGCAAGATTTTGGTAGTGGAGGGCAGCGGCAGGGGACATCTGTGCGGAGAGGCCAGGGCCACCCTGTACCAGACACAGCCGGCTCCAGATGGCTTCAGGTGGCTCCAAGGGCCCCACCACAGGGCACAGTTGAGCCTAGCAGCCAAATTGGTGGCACCTTAGGGAAAACAGATTTCAGAAAGAGCAAGATGCTGCATGACAGTATGAAGAGTAAGGAAAAACAGAAATGTGAGAAACAGCCCTGCAAGGTCAGAGAATAAGGAGAGTGAGTAGGTGTTCCAGGCAGTGGAGCAGAGATTTCCCTGCAGCCCATGGGGAGGACCATGGGAGAACAGATATCCACAGTGCAGCCCATGGAGCCCGCATCAGAGCAAAGGAATATTCTCTACAGGAAATGCAGTCTGTGGAGATCTCATGCTGGAGCAGGAGACAAAGTGTTACAGGCTGACTACAGCAACTCCATGGTGCCCAGGATGGTAACAGGTAAGTGATGGCCCTGTCTTTATCTCACGACATGAGTTCTTTCATTTTATTTTCTCTACCTGTCCTTTTGAGTAGGGGAATAACTGAGTGGGAGTCTGGCAGCCATCCAAGGTCAAACCACTACAAAAGCATTTAGAATAACCATGATTTTTCTGTGCGTATTTAATAGAATTTTTCTCTACAATGTTTTTGTTGTGCAGGAAGAGCCATGAACGACAAGCCCCAGAGAGAAAACTCTGAGAACTCCTGGTCACTCGTCTGAATTCTTCAGTTAAGTTTGCCTAGGTCTTCCTCACAGAATACTGTGGTTTGAGCCCAAAATTCATGCCAATTTCAAGGACATGTAGTATTTGAATGAAAACTTAAATTCTCTCCCTCTATCTTTTCTTTTTTCATATTTCATTGAGCCCATAATGCAGTCAGTTGGAGTTGCTAGACAATCCCTCCACTTCAGTTTATCCTGGAATTATCTTGAGGAAAGGCAACTGGCTACAGAATAATTTTGCAACTGGTGCAATGCTAAATCTTTTAAATGTCACCCATGATATCCGAAGGGGAAAAATACGAGTCTTTCACAATCCTTTCCACTGAATTGAGAAATCCACATACTTAGTACCTAGCATGGACTCTGCAAAGAGTCCTGAGCTATCCATATAATGTGACTGCAACCTAATTAGCACATCTTATGTACATTTTGCAGCTGAAGATCAATGACAGTTTTGCTTTAAAAACACTTCAAAGAATTCTGAACGACATTGGTGTCAATTGGTTGAAATTAACTTCAGAAAGCAATGAATGGTTTTCTTGTCTTATAGTTGCAAAGTTCTCCTCATATAGTTGCAATTAGTTGCATATTTGACTAAGTAGGCATTGTCTCACAAGCGTACATCTGTACAAACTCTGTCTTCAAAATAATCTGTAACTTCAGGCTGGAGAAATTCATTCATCATTCATTCCCAAATCATTCGTTCCCAAATGCCCAGTACTGGCATTTACAGAAGGTTTCCTCTATTTTCACTAGATGAGCTACTTCCAGGACATCTGCAGCAATTTGCAGATCATGTCTTACAAAAACCTCTTCAGAAATTCACTAAGAACTAGAACAGGTGTGAAATTCAACCCAGTAGAGGGCAATAGACCCCACTGTACATTTTGGGCTCACAGTAGCTCTCAGTAGAACAGTAGTCTCCAACGTGAACCTTATCAGTCTGCAGATAGAGTATAAGTTGATGGGGATGGAAGAAGGGAAGAAGTCTTAAAATTCTGCTGATGTCATTGACAGATCTTCCTGCTCCTGAGGAGAATTCTATTCTGATTTGCTCAGTCTACTAACCTTCATTCGTCTCTGTACTAATGAATCAGTTTTAAATAAAATCATCAAATAACATAAGGTATTATGTGTTTTGTTTATAAATACTGGTATTGAGCTTCATCACCTGTAAACTGACCAGTCTCATGGATTCATGAATGTTTTGTCTGGGACAAAAGCTTCACCTGAGAAAATTATTGGAATACTTTGGTTTTGAAAATAGCAACGTATTTTTTTGGTTTGCTTGGTTTTTTTTTTTTTGTTTTTTTTCCCATTTTTTAAACATCTCTGTAGTAGAGGCAGGAGTGTCTATATTGTTTCTAAAACACAAGTCCCTAGTAGTATAAAGGTAAATTCAAAGGAGAAAAACTTGACATTCAGGGAATACAAACACAAGAACCTTTCAAACTACTTTTCATTGAATAGGATAGAAACAGAGAAGAAAAAAATTAATTTAAAGAACAATAATTATTTGAAAGTAACCGCAAAGCACGTGGGAAAGTCAGCAGACAATTCAAGGACTTTTTTGAAAGGAGATCTTTTCAAGTAGCTTTGAAAGAATACTGATGTTTATTGCATCTACCCTCCTGCCCCCAACTGGACTGGAGCTGTCAGTGAAGTGAATTGTACTAAAATGTGACGGATCCTTCCCCAGTCCATCTCACCTACTTGAACTGCAGGAGTATCAAGCTGACAGTGGGTGCTTTGAGACAGTTATATAGCCAGCAAAGCCCAGGGAAGATACTCTGAGAGAAAGTCAATTGTCATAAGAACAAGGAAAATGAAGGCTAAATAGCAGAAATAGGAGTGAAAGCTTTTAAGCAGGAAAAAAGTCACAGGAAAAGGTGTCAAGAATAATGCCATTAGCAATGACAAATTGAAATCATTGATTAAGCAAGTAGTGAAAGCAGAGGAGGAAAAAAACCTGCCTTTGAGCTTTTATTCAGAGGTTTCAAATCTTTCAAAGATCCTTACAGCCATTTCTTTCAAATGCAGAAACTACATTAGGCATAATAAAAGCACTGATCAAATCCTTGTCAGTGCATATAATAAGTTAGATCTTTCAGGAGAATTGCCTGTCTATTGTGATACAAGCCTAAGATCTGAATATGAATGATTTAGTGTTATTGTTTTGGCTAGATTACAAGACTTGGAAAATGTGATTAGAAGTTGCTGTGGAGGCAGAAAGTATTTTATATACATGTGCAGATCAAAGGACCTGCCTAGACTAGTATTCTGTGTCCAGACACAGGCAACAGCATCTTATATTTCAGAAGATGGTGAACTTATCCCTGATCCATTTTCTGGGAAGTCCACCACATTCCAGTCTCTCCAATATTATTCTTTCTCCCTCTGAGTCCCTTAAATCCTACTGTGGAAAGAGCTGTACTGAAATCAATTGAAGTTTTGCCCTTTACTTCAACAGGGCCAAGATTTTTCCCTGTTTCTTTGACAATACTCACAGAAAAGATTGATTGCAATTTCAAAAGCTGAATCCTAGATTCAATTTCTGCCACTCGCACTTACCTCCACAAGTAATCCTCTTGACCAGAAGCCGTCCTTACTTCTTGAGTTCCCAGTGCATCTCTCTTCAGTGTGTCTGGTTTACAGTTGAAGCACTCCAGAAAATGGTCTGTCTTTATATTTTCATGTTTGTTAGAACTGAACATGCTGAAGGTATTAAACAAATATTAAGCAAATAATAACCACAGTAATAAGATATCCAATATTGCAATGAAGCATGCTGAGATGCTAACTGGTATTACTCCCTGAAAAAATTATAAGCAATATTGAAATTGCTGACAAATAGACAGACTTTGGAGAAGCAACTCAAAGACAGCTATTTTGAAAAGAGAGGAAAAATTACCCAGAACTAGATTTATGCAGTGAATAAGCTATTAACCATTTATAGCTGGTGTTCTAGGAAAATCTAAGAAATTTAATTTAATCTCCCAGAGCAGCAAGTGAATGCCAGCGAGTTTTGCTTTTTTCTGAAATGCAGATGGGAGTTTCACATGTACTCACAGCAGGCTTAATGTCCCCCCCCCCCAAAAAAAAA
>WBMW01000976.1:71406-116406 GCA_013396635.1 Penelope pileata
CGTAAGCTTGATATTTTAAACTCTAACCAAAGAGTTAGACAACTTCCAGCTAATCTAGAGTGATGTCATTTATCTTTTTTTTTTCTCAAAAGAACTAAGAAATCAATCAAATGTCTTAAATGAGAAGGTGATTGCAGACAGTCTTTGCTAGTTTCATCCCCTAATGAAGTGAATAGTAGCAATATTTGACATTTCTATTGTGTCTTTCATCCCAAATCATCTGAATCAATTTCATGTACATTTAGACATATCTTTTAGCTCTTACGACCAAAATCAAATCATGGAAACAATATGGCAACACACAGCAAAAAATCATTTACATTCTAAAATTTAAAAAGTGAAGGCTTTTTAACAGTTTTTTTCATTTGAGATATGGGAAGATGTTCAAGAGATTAAAGAGATTTCAAATATTCTAGCTACAATTTACACATATAATAGTAATGACAGATCATTGTTCTGAAGTGGATTACATTTTTGAGACATTAAGATCCTACCCAGGTAGAGATGAGATGGGTCCTAGAAGAGCAGATGTGTTCTGAAGCCTGTTTGGCCCAGTCTTCATTATAGATGAAGTTTTTCCCATAAAGATTTTTATACTTTATCTGGACATTTTTACAAGATAATAAATGAAGTGGTGATATTCCATTGATTTATCAGCTTGCTTCATTTGATGGACTTTAAGCCCTGAGCCTTTAAAAATAAAAATATGTTAATGTGCTCACTATGGCTAGTTCCAATGAAAATTTAATAAAATTCAGTTCAATTATTTCCATGGACAGTGCTTTATACAACACAAAATTTAAATAAATACATGAAATTTAAGATAATAATTATCACCAAAAATATCTCCATAATCCAAACCTATCTGTATTAGACTAGGATATTATGGACAAGGTTAAAAAATCTGTATTCTTTATTCTCAGGTTTGCATTTACCTTGATTAAAATCAAAAACAAAAATGGTTTTCTGTTGAAACTGAATAAGAAATTTCTCAGACCTACCTTTGTACCAGACTAGCTTTGACAGGGAAGTTTGACTCCTTGACTTGTGCATCCTGTGGGAAACCTAACTTCTGCTAATCTAGAAAAGCAATCTTTTCAATCAGCTAGATGTATTCCCATCCATGTCTGCCTCCCCACTCACCCACCCCTCCCCCAGAAACATTGGATTATAATCACTGATTAAAACAACAAATAACATACAAGGACTCAAAAATTTGTACAGTGGGAAGCTTGGCAAAGGCTGAGTTTACAGAAACGTTTCTGTACACCATTCTCGTGGCAAAAATAAGATGCAATAAAAAAGGCGGGGCTATTTATTGATTCAGCAAACAAAGATTTGCATTTAGTCAAATTCACGGAGCCTCCTACTTCACTGTTTTGAATATGAGACAGACATACAAGATGAATTAGGACATATATCACATGTATTTTTATTCCTGAAAATTCATCTGACTGAGATAATTGTATTTGCTGTCTGGAAAATACTCTGTATAACATACGTAGATCAAAGTTATCCAATGAAAATGGAAAATGAAACCAGAACTCACTGCTCAAGCTGATCTGCCCAAGATAGAAGTACTGAAATGCAGCAGTAAAAAAGGCCAGTTGAATAATTTAAAATGCTGACCAAATTTGCTGGGCAGTTGCATTTAAGTTTAATTATGTTATTGTTTTCCATAATTTCATATTAAATTAGGTATTAATACCTAATTCTATTAGATAGCAAATCTATGATGGAAAAAAAAAATAAAGCAAGGTTATTATTTAGATTGGAAGATCACTCTATTCAGTCTTAGATAATTTTATGTGAATTAGAGACAAGAATTTGTAAAGCTAGGAGAACACTGTTAATATCTTATATGGTGGGGGGGGGGATTAAAAAGAAAATTTGTTTGCCAGTGGAAGAGTATAGAAACAAGGCACATGATAAGTTGAGAATACTTTTTCAAATTTAGAGAATTACAGTGATCCTATAGCAGTTGCTAAAGTGCATATGCCTGAATTAATCCATGTAGATGAGCAAATGCATATCAACATAGGCACTTATATACTCCTTACCTCTGAATTCAACGTTTAGCTCAGAAAGCTTACCTGAATTAAATATAGAATAATGGAAGATCACATGAAAAGAAAACTCTTTCTGCTGATCAAAGTAATTTCGTACCTTTATAGCTTCATGTCATAGCATATGTATCACTTACGTTACAGTATTGGCAGTTATAACATTACCGGAAAATAAGATGATTTTATAACTATATTCTAATATAATAATAAGTTTAAGCAGTATTGACACAATGGGTGTTCATATCCTGTCTTTTTGAAGGAGGGATTATATGAGTAGGGCTGGGAAATTACAAGGTTCATCCATAGACTAACTAGAGGGAAGGTACACATGCATAGAAGCCAGTTGGAAAACTGCATATTCCAGAGGGAACTACAAGATAAAACAAAGAAAGCAGGGAGTGTTAATTTCTGCTTGCTTTTTGGCAAAGGCTCATGGCCCTACAAATGGCTTCTCTTTGGCTGTTATTGGCAGACCTGCTTCCCTTGTGCTGCATTCTGGCCAGAATTAAAGAGGGTTGGGAATAATTGATACTTAGAAGAAACCACTAAGGAAACCTATAATCTACAGGAAATCATGTTGATTCAGTAAATGACATCAGTTCTTCGGGTTAATAAAGTAAGTGCAGATTGTGACTCTAGCAGGTATTCAGTCAGTGGAAGCAGACTGAAGCAAAGAGATTGAAAAAATCAACGTATTAAACATTTTCTGTTATCTCAGTAGTGCAATGGGAAACAGGGATACTCTTTAGCTCAGTACATATAGGTACTTAGTTTTCACCATAACGCGTTGCCTTTTGTCTCTGGTATCAAAGATTTCCATCCACTCTTCTATGCATCTAGGCAATAGTCTCTACTACCTCAAGTTCTTTGGGCAGGTTCATTAACTCAATATTGTTGAAGCAATAGCGCTATAAATGTGAGACTATTTTTACTTCCTTCACATTTTTTGATTGTAAGAGAAGAAATTATAGTCTTGCCAGATGTTGGCAAAAGCATTGACATTTTTCAAGCCTGAATTTCATGTACTTTTCTAATTGACTAAGTTCATTTTCCCTGCTAAAACCAGAATTAGATATCTCATACAGAATGTTTTATGGAAAGCTGCATTTCAAGGGGTTCTGAAGACCCCTTACTGGGAAGTGAATAAGCTCTATAGAAAATTCAGAAAATTTTGCTTTAAGGATAGAAAGCAAAATTAATGTAATCCAAGTTCAGAAGCAGAAATCATACTTCAGATCATATCAAGCCGTATGTTGGTCTTGAGGTTCCTCTCAGTATAAGAAGGTCTTCTTGCAAATCCTTACAAATCCTTCTGAGGTCCCAGATTCATTGCTATGAACTCACAGGCACAATAAAGGACTTTGCTATGTCTTTGCTTTCTTTTCCTTATCCAGATCCAAAAATCCTCATGATGTCAATTATAGAATTTATTTAAAATATTCTAGGCCTAGATTTTCCACATTTCAATCATACAATTTCATGTACCTTAAAAGACGTCTGATTTCGAGGAAACACTAACTTGAAAAGGTTTTCAACTTGAAATAGCAGATTCTATCATCTATTTTAAAGTAGAAACTCCAAATATATTTGTTTAAAGGCTATGTGCTTGAAGTATATAAGGACTAGTGCTACAGATCTGCAATGTTTGGCCATAATTCCTTCTCTCCTTTCTGTTTCTCTGCTTTCAGTGGGACCTCAGGGAGTCTTATAATTTTAAAATTTACTCCAGAAGAGTGTTTTTTATGGTATTCAGTATCCGTAGTTCTTAATTTTTCCAACTTCCTCTCTGTTCCCCAGTTTCTTTCTGTCCTCTGTGCTAAATGAAAATGCTTCACAAACTGAAGGCTGGTGGTGGTGGATTGATGCAAGGCAGAGATGCAGTACGAGTGAATCTATGGGATGGGAGTGGATAATACAGGCAGTAGCAGGCATGTGGCAACAGGGCCAATCATCAGCAGTCCTGGTCAACTGGAGAGGTCCCAGAAGATTGGAGGCTTGCCAGTGTGGCTCCCATCTACAAGAAGGGTCAGAAGGAAGATCTACAGGCCTGTCAGCCTGACTACGGTGCCAGGAAAAGTTATGGAACAGATCATCTTGAGTGAGATCACATGGCATGTCTGGGACAACCAGGGGATCAGGCCCAGTCAGCATGGGTTCATGAAAGGCAACCTCATCTCCTCCTATGATCAGGTGACCTGCCTGGTGGATGAGGGAAAGGCTGTTGACACAGTCTACCTGGACCTTAGCAAAGCCTTTGATGCTGTCTCCCACAGTACTCTTAGGGAAGCTGGCAGCCCATGGCGTGGACAGGTTCACACTTTGCTGGGTAAAAAATTGGCTGGAGGGCCAGGCCCAGAGAGTGGTGGTGGATGGAATTAAATCCATCTGGTGTCTGGTCACGAGCGGTGTTCCCCAGGGATCGGTATTGGGGCCCACCCTGTTTAATATCTTTATTGACTGCTTGGATGAGGGGATTGAGTGTACCCTCAGTAAGTTTGCAGACGACACCAAGTTGAGAGGTAGTGTCAATCTGCCTGAGGGTAGGGAGGCCCTTCAGAGGGATCTGGATAGGCTGGATTGCTGGACTGAGGCCAATGGGATGAAGTTCAACAAGACAAAGTGCCGGGTCCTGCACTTCAGTCACAACAACCCCACGCAATGCTATAGGCTTGAGGCAGAGTGGCTGGAAGACTGTGAAGAGGAAAAGGACCTGGAGATGTTGGTTGATGCTCAGCTGAACGTGAGCCAGTAGTGTACCCAGGTGGCCAAGAAGGCCAATGCCATCCTGGCCTGCATCAGAAATAGTGCAGTGAGCAGGAGCAGGGAGGTGATCGTCCCCCTGTACTGAGCTCTGGTGAGGCCACACCTCAAATGCTGTGTTCAGTTTTGGGCCCCTCACTACAATAAAGACTTGAGACCCTGGAGTGTGTCCAGAGAATCACAGAATCACAGAACTGTAGGGGGTGGAAGAGACCTCGAGAGATCATCAAGTCCAACCCCCTTGCCAACGCAGGTTCTCTAGGGCAGGTTGCACAGGTAGGTGTCCAGACGGGTCTTGAATATCTCCAGGGAAGGAGACTCCACAACCTCCCTGGGCAGCCTATCCCAGTGCTCCGTCACCCGCACTGTCAAGAAGTTCTTTCGCATGTTGGTGCTGAACTTCCTGCACTCCAGTTTGTGGCCATTTCCCCTTGTCCTGTCCCCACAGACCACTGAAAAGAGATTGCCCGTGTCATTTGCCTCCTGCACTTCAGATATTTGAAGACATGGATAAGATCCCCTCTCGGCCTTCTTTTCTCAAGGCTGAACAGAGCCAGATTACCTAGCCTTGGTGTTCTTAGGCTGTTCACAGGCAAATAATGCATTGATCAATGATGAGTTGCAAGCAAAGTGGAATCAAAGGAGAAATTGTGATGGAGAGAGAGGAAACAAAGGAAAAAACTTACATCAAAATAACATCAAACTGATAACCACAGGAAAGACAGGAGACCTTGAAACTTTCCCCACCCAGTTCCCTTTACCTCTTCATGCATCTCACCTGTAGTAGCATGTTTTGGTGAGGAGTCTATAGTGCACAGCTTTACGGCAATGTAGAAATAAATCTGGAGACGTGGTAATTCAGGATGCACAATGAGAACTGGGTAAACTTTATATTGCAACATTAGAACTGCATGAAATCCATTTATTTGGGTGGACAAAGCAGGCACTTGCACAAAGCAACAGTTGAATATAAGTAAATGGCAGGACTCAACCACCACTTCTGTCCAAGGAGAAGCAGACTGGCTGGAGTTACGCCACTGAAGGACAAGGAAGCCATGGTCACTGAAGGACAAGCCATCTCTCTGGCAGCTGCTGGCACAGGAAAAAAATGGTCTTCAGGAAGCTGCAACTGAGGTTTGCCCCTACCATGCATACGGACTCTGAGCAGCAAAATTCAGTCTTGGTGCACAGCTGAGAATCTGCTCTAACAAGGACCAGTACAGCCCCCTGGACTATAGGTTGCTAAACACTTTATGCTGACATTAGCTGCCAAGAAAAGTGCCATATCACCTTTTTCCACATCACTGAGTGCTCATTTTACCACCACATACTTACCGCTAACACAGGTGTTTTTGTCACTGTGCTGGGAACTAGATCAGGGAATTAATGAGGGTTAAAAGTCACCTTTCAGGGGGCAAGTAGGAGATGATTACCCCTCATCTGGTGTATCTCATGGAAACACAAATACTTGTGCCAGTAGAAGGAAGAAAGCAGAACAGAGCAGATAGGAGTGGGACTGCTGCTTTTGGCAGCATATCCAGTTTGAAGGGTTGCTGAAATTGTGGCCTCAGGCAGTTGACAGAGTAAGAAAATGTCCTGACTCTCCAAAGGTGTGTTCTCAGAAATCAGACAATAATTGCGTGATAGTGGTCATATGCGACACTTCCATGAGTCCCTGGAGTTTCGCTATACTTGTGCATTTGATAGTCTCAAGATCTCCTTATAATTAATCTTTATTAAGTACATATTCGCCAATTTTTTTTTATGTAATCACATTTCACTCTTACTCCATTAAAATTTTTTCCAGTACTTTTTCAGTTCCAAGCTGAATTTCCTATCTTTTCTGTGTATTTAGGCTTTCTGTCATTGTTCTGTAGCCAAATGTCTTTATCATTTATTACCATACGCAGGGCAAAGGCTGCCCTTTCATATATGCCAGTAATTCAGGGAGTTCTGTGTTATTCCACGTCTCCTCAACAGCAGCACAGTCTCTCTTCAGGAAATGGAGAAATCTAGCTTAAGTGTGCACACTTGCTGACCTAGGTAAGTAAGTTAATCTTCTCTGTTACTTTTTCTTGTGGTTAACCTGAAACAAGCTTTGTATAACAGTTAATAGCAACCTTTCCATGAAAAGCTTTCTAATAGATTAGTTTGCCTAGCATACACAGAGGATGATATTGCATAATGCCATGATGAAAACGCCACAGCAATCCATGGCTTCAAATGTATAGGCACTGTCAGAAAATAATCAAGTGCACCTTTAAAAACAAGAACTATGTTTTGTTAAAAAAATCTGCACATTTTTTTTAAACTGAAAAATTAAAGAAGTTTGGGATTTGTATGTAGACTGGCTTCCATGAAAGAGCTAGCAAAAATACTCTTTTAAATGTGGAATACAGACACAGACTGGGATTGTCTACTGTCAAGCCAAAACCTTCCTAGAATGGGAAGTGTAAAAAAACTTATTAAGTTCAAAGTGAAGCTCAAAAAATGTGTTGAAACATGCCCCTTTTTCAGAAAACAAGCTCTCACAACAGAACTGAAACATTCTGTTCCAGAAAAAAAAAAAAAAAAAAAAAAAAAAAAANCAACTTTGCCCTTTTCTGGGCAAGAAAAATAGGGCTATTTCAAAAGTGTCCGTAATAACAGCTTGGAATGGATGGTCATGCTCAGTTCTAGGAAACTGGAAGCACGGGAATGCTCATTTGCTCATTATTGTTGTCTCTTTATTTGTATTACTAGAAGCTAAAGATTTGCCCACAAAATTTATAATGTAAGACAAGAGAAAACAGAAATATGATCTACTTGATCAAGTGCAGACATCTATTATGTACATATCGTACAACTCTGTCTACAACTGAGCTAAATAATACTAATACCTCCCACCAGTACTAGGCAGCATTCCCTCTTTTCTAAAGTGGATGTCTATATATAACGTGCCTTCTATCTTTAAAGGTTACCCAGACATCTAGAGCAGATTTCAGGTGCTGAAAATCAGGCAAAGCTGTCCCAGCCACCCTCACCACACATGGGGAATGAATAATCAGGCAATGGCTCTGTTGGCAATCAGACACACTTAAGGCCACTGTCTGGTCTGAGGACACTGGCCCAAAGTTTTACTTGCAAATGTGCTGCCCCCCCCTCCCAAAACGTGCCCATATCCCAGCAGTGTGGTAAGTGGCTCAGGAAGTACCTCATGGCTTTTAGCGCCATAAGTCCTTCAGAGAATGGGTAAGAGTAACAATGAGTCATTTATATCTCTTCTCCAGAGAACTGGGAGTGGTCTCAGTGCTGATCGAGCTGTGCCCAGCACCTGGCCCGAAGCACATAGTTGGCCCCAGCTAAAGCGTGCTAGGGACTGCTCTAGCCACAAAACCTTGTAGGCAGTCATTATCCAACACCTGTGAATGTTCCAAGCTTGATTTATAGATAATACAGAAGTTAGCTGAAGAGACGTGCTCATGGGTATGATAGAGATATCAGTGTATCAGCAGCGTAGCATGTTACGCTTAATTATATAGGTTAATGTATAGTTACCAAAGATTTACTGCAATGAGTTATTATGGAACCGTAAACAGATGGAAGAACCTTTGTGCACCTGTTAAGAGTTATGTGTTTAACATGAGGTATTTTGTACTTGTGTCCAGCTCTGATCTCTTCGTGGCCTGTGAGCTAGAGTGATCTCGATTTGCACCACCATTTCCATCTATAGATGTGCTTCAATTTTTTGTACCTGGTCTCCAATTGCTCCCGGTCATATATACCACAATCACAAGGGAGAAACATAAATGGTCTGGGTTTGTGAATGTTCGTAATCACAGAATTACCTAAGCTACAAGGGAACCCTGGAGATCATCCGGGCCGGAGCCCTCCAGAGAACGGCTGTGAACATCTAACAGGTTCCTGCTCTGACCATTTGACTGACTGCATAGGAAGATGAGGATCGTAATGAGTATTTACAGCTGGGTGTCCAAAGTATGTAGTGTGAATGCCACCCTTAGGGAACATTAACTTTGAAAAACCACCTTACATTTCTGAAAGGCTTCCACATCTCATACTTTCATACCCCAAAATCTGTTTCCAGATCAAAGTTTGATTGTATTCAGTCACTGAGGAAAATATCTTACTTTGATTAAAAAGGGAAAGAATATGTAGTAATTTTGCTTTGCAATAATTTTTCTTAACAAAAGTAAGTGGTTCCCTTCCTTTAAATGATAATTCAGAAAGCTTTCCTAATCCATGCTTACACTTCTTTACTGTCTTGTTTCCTTAAAAGAATGATACAGTGAGGGGAGGGCTAGTTTACGTTGGGGTTTTGCTTTTTGTACTGCAAGTAAGAAACAAAATGATTCCATTCTGAAATAAGGCCGCAGAAGCTGTCATGCCATCACAAAACAAAGAGTTAACCCTATCCTTTCTGTGGTGGATTTAAGTCAGCATTTTTACACAGTTTTGTAAGTGTTTTTGTTAAGATATATTTCTTTTTTAGTCTTTTAAATGGCTGTGTTTCTTCTTTGGGCAGCTTTGCTGACATTGCATCAGTGTTGGTGGAGCTGTTCAGAGGTATGTGACAGAACTGTCACAGTATCAATCTCACCATTAAACTGTCAATTCCACAGCAGCATTTGGAAGCGCATCAGACACTTCCACTGACATTGTAACCACAACGTGTGAAAGACACTTCTATTCCTTTGGATGTGCAGAAGACACTTTCATTTACAGAAAAGACTCACTGAAACTGTTGTTTCGCACACAAAGCTGAGTCAGGCTCTTCAGGGAAATCAAGGGAAGCGAGTGTCAGTACAAACCCTACCTCCATCAGGTTTCAGCTGTTCTAACCACCCAGTGTAATTGCCCATCATGGTTAGACTTAAAGTACAGACAAACTGAACTCACTCACCGTCATTCTGTTGTTTCATTGACTTTATATCCCCACCTACTGACAACACAATTTTATGAAGACAATGTCAAAGTGGAGTTACTTTTCCACGATTCATAAAAAAATAAGATTTTGTGGTAACTATACAAATTCTTCCCCACGCATACAGTATTGAAAACACCTTTCTTCCCCTGCATGCTGCTTATTCATTCTCTCCATTTTCTTATGCATCAACTCCCACATTTATGCTATTTTTGGTCTTTGTTTATAAATACTCCATATGAGTCAGGACCTGCTACTAGCAAATGGATTATTTTTTTATTCTGGTCCTGCTGTACCTGGGACAAAAAAGTTCTGACTTATGCCAAGATGGCAGCAGTAAAAACCTAAAGAGGAAACAATCAAAAAGACACAATGCTGCTAGAACAAGAAGTCTATCAATCCTTGGCACAAATTTAAGCCCTATAATCACGTATTAAGACCAGATAACAATGTCAGTGTGCACTTATATGAGCCGTTTGCATGTGGAACTGCTGTTACAAGAGGAAGGCATTAACACTGTAGGTAGGCTATACAAACAGTAGAACCACAAAGGAAAATTTCAGGTAATCAGCTCTTACAATTATGGACTCACATAAGCATATGGAGACAGAAGTGCAATATTAAGCACTGTGTTTTTGATTCTGATTAATGACAGATTCCACTGGTAAGGGTTAGTTTTGTAACAAGAACGCATGTTATTCTCAACAGGTGAAAACATTGGATTAAATTTTAACCCTCTCTTTTAGTTGATATATATATGTACATAAACTATCTCTGCATGTATCTCATTGTATGTATATAGTTCATGAATACATACTTACATATTCTAATTGTATGTGTAGATGCAGTCTCTTAATACTCACATACCAGCTTTTGCCTACAGTGTATTTTTCAAAATGCATAAAGACTAAGCATACAGTTGATGTCTCCAAAACTGTCCACCCTGCATTTGAAAACCTTTTTTTTCTTTACTACCGCTATTATTTTTATTAATCTCAGGAAATTAAAAAGAGACTGAAAACGCATAGGGGCTGCATCTGAATTGACTGAAAAGAATGAATTGCAGGGGAAGTTATTTCTGGCACAGTGCTTCTAAAATTGAGCTCCAGAACATTTGTACTCTAACATTATAAACAGATTTTACCTTTTTGTATTACTTCAAGACATTATTTTGTATGAGGGTGAACAGTCTCTCAACCATGGAGTTGAGACAAAACCTATGGAGAAAGGAAATTACAGCATAATGGAAATTATGGCTGGGAGCCATACCACCCTGGGCAGTGAGCTCATCCAAACAGATACGCCAGGCTGAGCTGACGCGGTCAGTGCTTCGATTCAGGATCTCTGAGGAAACCTCTGAAGCTGCTGGAAGAAGAGGTGGTGGCAACTTTGTAGGTGGCACACTGCTCCTGAGTCACTGTTGAGTCAATAACCTGTGTGACGGGAGTGAGCAACATTTCACGGAAGAGTTGAGGGCATGATATAAAACCACAGTTCTGAATATCAGGGATTATTTAAAGACTACTGTGGACTTTTTGTGAAAGGTAGAATTGTTAACTCTGCACACTGATTGCATTTCAGTATCAGCCTGTCTTATGCCATCCTCAGCATCATTTTGGTATACACTCCTCCTTGGAATAAAACCAGTAATATAATGCTGGATGCTGGAGTATTAAAAAAACTTGAAAACCCACTGAAACAGACTTTCTCTCTGCATCTTGTCATTGACTTGAATGAGTTTTGGATCACATTTAAGTCTTTAATGCAAGACTAGAATAGGTTCCAATCTATTTTTAAAGGTGCTCCTTTTCGTGCAGACACTGTTTGTGCAGTTCCGCCTTTGCCTTTTCAGCCGAAACCATCAGCCGTACTCACAGACGCTGCCAGGCCACATCGAGCACTCAGAACAGCTCAGCTCCAGATCGTGTTCCTCCCCAGCCCCACTATGCTGTAGTGACACTATGACATCACATATTCCCCAGAAACAATGACATGAATCTGATTTATAACTGGTGGTAAAACTTTATTATTCAAGTTTAGATGTAACAGACATCTTTGCTGCCTGAAGATTGTTTGCATAAGAAATACACCAAGAACATGTTTGTGAGTAGAAATGAACATGCACTATGAAAACCAAAAAACAAAACAAAACAAAAAACCCAAAACAAAACAAAAAACACATCCATGTGTTGTAAGGACAAAACAATAAGAGCCAACATTCTAGAGTCAAATCAGGGCTACAAGTTTAATGATGGTTTTTAGCAACATGAAGTCATTCTTTATTAAGTACTTTTTTTTCTTTTTTCTTTTTCTATGTTTTCCTTCTCCTGCTGGTGAATTTTCTATAAGCTAAATATACAATGGCATTTTGAGATGTTTCCTTTTCTCCTGTTCTCCTTCTACATAGAGCTCAGAGACCAAAATTATAGGACACAGAAAACTGTGGTAGATGTTACAATGTTTATTCTAAGCATTTTACTTTACTAAGTGTACTCAAAAATAATAATAATGATAATAAAGGCCAAAAAAGGCCCTGGCTGGGAACCATTAAATCACTGCCTTTTATCTTCTTAAAAAGAGGCAACTCAGAGCTATATATGATTATTGTATAGGTAGCATCTCACCAACTGCTAGCTTTCCGGAGGTGGCTGAATGAAAGAAAATTGTGAGGAAGAGAGTAGGGATGAATCCTATTCTGGGGTGAGGAAATTATGCAAATCATTCTACTTGGCTCATCTGAACTTTACAAAGAAGTTTAAAAGGGATTTTTCACTTATCTATCACATTTGGGATACGTTGACAAACTGCTCACTATCCTTTGCCAAGCATAATTGTCTCCACAGAAGCAGAAGGAAATATATTTACCCTTCTGGCTGAACAGAAGTGAACTTCTAATCTCTTTGGCTTTTCCTGACCAGTATTAGGAATTAGCATGTTACGCTAGCCAAGAAAAATCAATACAAGAGCAAGAAGGGGAATATATTCATCCACCCTGGGCAAAAGCAAACAGTAGACAATATCCTCAGCACGTAAAGAAAGTAGTTAGGACTAGAAAGCAACACCATCCTGTCCAGAGATGCACTTGAACGTCTATCTCTGAACTGAGCACTTACCCACAGTTGCTAAATCAGGTCTGCTCCCTACACAACCACTACGTTTCAGCACTGCATACAGTTAGTATTGGTCACTTTTGTTCTGTTGCCCTTGGCTGAAAAAAAACCCTTTCTCACCCTCAGCATGCCTTAACTTCCTGAGATGTCTCTATGTTCTCTCTTTTAGAACTACCACCACATGCGCCAGTACATTTTTAGCCAAAGCAAAGATAGACTGTATCCAGTGTCATCCTTCCCCTCTTTCTGGATGGTCCACAAGAACTGAAGGGGGGGAGTTTCACCTGCACAGTGGCATTCCGTGCAAAACTTCTGTTGTAAAGTACTCTGAGTTCAGCACCTGAACTCAAACTGTGCTCTGGAAAATTGTTGTCTCCCACTGCATTAACCCAGGGGGCGGCAGTCAGGAAGTGACAGCTTAATAACAGTTCAGTTTGCAGAAGATACTGTATGATGGTTCCACTACAGTGTTAATTCTTCAGAACTGGAAACTGTGCCTATTCTGCAAATTTAGATACCACACACTCTCTGGTTTTGAACCCTCTGCTCAATCTGGGGTCCAATTTGAGATGCATTTTCAGATCTCAAACATCCACTCATTACTGACAGAAGTACAACACTTTGAAGACACTGGAATGCTAAAAACAAATACAGATGCTTTGTAAGTTTAACTTTTAGTGCTGTAAGCTGATTGAAATGCAGTGGGTGCAGTAATTAATTGTGTGTGGTAACACTGGTTTCCACCTGAGAGTTATTACACAGGATTTTTCTTTTTCTATGTCAGGATTTTTCTTCTTTTGATTAACATCCATTCTGAGGGAGTCTGGAATAGGAATGGAATCACATCTCTTTCGTTAACAAAGAAAATGTGCTCCCCCCATCCCAATCAAAGAGAACAGGCGATGGCAAAGTCCCATTTCTTACAAAGCAGAAATATTAGAACATCTCAACATGTCATGGCAAGAATAACAAACTTTCCTCGGATTTTATTTGCACTATCTAGGTGCACTATTAATATCTAAAACTCTGTCTTGTTCTTTGCACTCTTAAGATTCCATTTCTCCTCATCCCCAAACCCTGATGTGTGTATTTCTCCTTACTTGCCTCTTGCTTCTGAGCAGCAAGAGGTATTATGAAGTACAGGGTGGTGCTCAAGTTTTATAATGCGCATGTCCCCCATTAAATATTTTGCCATGAAGATGCAGCTTCTGTCAGTGAAGAAGCCACAGGTAGGTCTCAGAAGAAGTAAGTCAAAACAGTAACTACTGATAACCGGCAGACAGCTAACTCTGAAGCCAATACAATCACTGCTAAGTGAGTCTAATGTTTCTTGGAAAAGCTTTTGAAAAGGACACACGTTGGACCCTGACGTAACAAAACGAGGGCAATCTATTTCAGTCCCCACAGAAAAAACAGAAACAAAAAATACCCAACAAAAATAAATCAACAAAAACCAAGTCAGAACTTATTATTGGAGAACAACAGTAAAAACATAACCAGACATTGTCCGGCAATGGTATCAAGCAGGATATTCATCTAAAAATAGAATAAGAAGAATGTGGCCCAATATCCTTTGCTAACCTAGAACACTATTAAAGGGTTATAGAACTCAACCACGAACAGATTGAGTGGGATTTTCCATATGCTGCTCACCAGTATAGAAGCAATGGGTGGAGCAGGAAGGAATGCAAGCCTAATGCTGAACAATAGTCTGTGCCTAACAAATCAGAGAAACCGTGCAATAATGTTTCATCTGCGTGAAAATAACACCTGAAATACTGCCAAGGTCAGCGAGACCTTTGGTGATCAGCTGCGTAAGTGCTTCTCATGCATGGTGATGGTCACTGCCAGCTGCTTTAGGCACGTTATTTTTCAAAAGACTATCAAAGTGCTGAATGTTTAGGCCAGTTCCTCCCTGTTTTTCCTTTTGCCAACACCTATAAGACATTTCCTATCACCTTGCCTTTTATCTTCCACCTCCCTGTCTGTCTGGTTAAGTATAAGTGCACCAAATTCTAGAAGGGAGAGTGGTGAGATTCAGGTACGTTAAATACAAGAACTTTTTTTTTACAATGCTTTAGTTTCAATTACATGAAAATCTGAGAAAGGCGGCATGTAAGTGAGATCAGAATAGGACCCTTTACATAGAATCTCAAGTGAGGACTTAGTCCAGAGATATTTTTATAGAACATTTTAAAAAATAAAATGCATGAATGGAGAAATAAAAGACAACATAATATCTGAAAGACATTTTAAACTTCATTCGCTGCAACATTCATGAACCAGTTGAGCTACACCTGCCATCCAACCGTAAGGAACTAAGACCCTGCACTGCGAAAAAGAAACAAACCCAAACAAAACAAAAAAGCAACTGCGTAATATTGTAAAAATGGAGTGCAATGCTACTACAGAATGCAATAAAACATCAGTGCTGCATCGTCAAACAGCACTTATCAAAATAATTTCTGAAATGTTTCTTCTGAAACACAGACAAAGCAATAAAAAGAGGATATATGTTTATCATTTTAAGCATAACAATGTGAGTTAAGAGCTTAAGAATACAAAAGTACTTGGAATGAATAGTGCTACCCTTTTTTTCCTAAGTAGGCATAAAAATATTTTCATTTCCTTCTTGTTTTTCCATACCATTAATATCAACAAATTTCATTCATTTCATGTTATCGTTTACAACTTTAATGCACACACACAGAAAAAAAGATACCTACTGCAATAGAAATAGTTGCTTCATTACCTTGTTTGCTACATTTGCAAATGTAAACAGCGAGGCAGAGCCAGAACTGACTCTAATGCATGATGGAATATCTTTGTTGCATACGTACACTGTAGAAAATAATTATTCAATATGTCAGGCACCATTATTTGAAATGTAATACATTAATATTTACTAGAAAAATAAGGTTTTTTCTATTTGTTCTCCCAACTTCTTTAATGAAATAAGTTAATCTGACAGTGCATCCAGTAGCTTGTAATATCTTCTACATCCCTGTGGCAAAATAATAAACTACTGGTTGGGACACTATAATGAAAATGATTAAAGTCAGTTCTTGTACACCCTTGTAGCAAGCATGGAGGCTCGTCTAACAGCACCTTTAACCAATTATTTAATATTTAGTTATTTAGCCCTATTTCCCTGAGCAGTTATGCTGAGGAGCTTTCCCTTCATGGACAGTTTTTACAAAGCTTTAAGTATTAAAAAGTACTATGAAGACATTTAATGCTACTTAGCAAAAGCTGGTATAAGTCTACTGAAGGGATTGACTGGTACGTATAGCAATGTTAAGTCTGTGGAGAAGTAACCTTAGACTTTAAGGTTTAGAAATGTAATATATTAAAATATATTAAAATAAAATATAGCAGGTTACCTTGTTCCACGCAAATTAAACCCGGAGTGTGGCTTCTGTATTAGAGACTTCACTAGCACAAAATGGTTTTTCTAGACTAAAGTGTGCCAGAAATAATGTAGTGATAAAATGGTAGCTAACAATCAGCTGAGTCTGAGAAACATCTAGATGAAACTGCTGCCAAAGCCTTGACGAAGAGGTGATCCTAAGGCATGTTGTAGGGCAGAAATTAGCCCAAACTAAAGAAAAGAAAATGACCTTTTAACATCTGTATATTTAACAAGTCTACTTCTTATATACAATGTGCATATGTTCACTATACTCCTGCAGCAGTATATACATATACACATCTTTGCACTCTTGCCAGTTACGTCTCTTACACAATAGCAAAGGTATTAAATGTCCGGTATAATTTTCTCAAAGTTATTTGCCATGATTCACTGCATTCTGGATAACTTTGGTGGGCCATGTCCCATATCACTATGTCCTCCACCTTCAGGCCACCATACAGGTGTTCTTTTTTTCTTGGTAACCCACTCATTTAAAGCAAAAAAAAGGAAAAAAAAAAAAAAAAAAGTAAAGAAGAAAAAGAAAAGAATAAGGGATTTAATATTGGATAAGGCATGCTCTCTATATGAAGTGCTTTATAGGTCTTCACAAGACATTACAAGCTATTGAATTCCCATCAAGGAAACCTATTTCTGTTTAATTGTGCTAAGTGCTAAGGTTTACTCTTTAGGTTTTCCATTCTTTTCAGCTTGTGCATTGTTCCTGTGTAGGCCCCTCTGGATGTGAGTTGTGAAGTCATACTTGTCCGTGCAAAGATGCTGGCATATGCTGCACTGGAAAGGTCCACTGTCACCATGGCAACTCATATGCAAAGCATACATCACTTCATCCAGAAAGACAATGCCACAGTGCACACACTTGGTAGAAAGTTCATCTTGAGTACTTCTATCAACTTTCTCTGTTTTTACTACATTCAAGGGACCTTCATTTTTTACATTTGGTGATGCCTTACTCTTTTCCTTGGAGGCACCATTTGCAGTTGGCCCAGGTCTGGAATGCTTTATCGCCAAATCTAGAGGAATGTCATTGTCTGATCCAACAGCTGAAAAATGAGGAGGCAGATTAAAGGTGGGATAAGGCACATAGTTTTGGCAAGGATTTGGTAGGCCAGGCACATGACTCAAGTAGTGTGGATTCCCAGGAACAGACAGCTTATATTTACTCCAGAATCTCAGCCAGTCAGCTTCACTCTGAAAGTCATTGTGTACAAATGGAAGTCCAAAGAGTGGGTACTGGTATTTTTCAATAGGGCTTCCAGGCGGTGAATAGTTTGGATGTTTCGCAGGTCTCATGTATTTTTCTATTGGGCTGCCTCTCTCTGAGCTTCCTTTCCCTTCTGATATCGATGAACTGTTTCCTGGGTCTCCAGTACTTTCCTGAGGACTTTTTATCTGAATGTGCAAAGGTTGCATCCTTTTGTGAATATCCAGAGTTTGGCTGACCAATATTGGCTGCTGAGCAGAATGGCTTTTAGTCAATGAACCTTGGGCCTCATATTTACTGAGGCTGGGAAGCTGAATTTCTCTCTGATGACCTTCAGTTAAATGATCCTCTGACCTCCTCTCTAAGGGGCTTCCATTGACTTGCTCCTCACTGCTACCCCTCTGCTGTTTGTTTAGCTGCTCAGCCTGAAGTGCCTCCGGGTTAAGGCGCTTTCTTGTTCGTCTCCTAATGATCTGCTCACCATTGTTCTGCTTAATGATGTTTAAAGGCCTGGGAGTCTGCAAGGAACACACACATATGAACAAAAGGGAAAAAGAGACATTAAACAAATCTGCAAGACCAGGCTCATGCAAATTTATCTTTTCTTTTGTGAAGAGCTATATTATAGGAGATTTTAAAGGAAATAACTGCTTTTCACAAATAGAGAAAATCAACCAAAATGGCCCCTCATGTTAAAATAAAACAAAACTGTGAATTGCTTTATCACATTAAGTCAACTGTCTTAAGACATAGTAGACTTGTTTACTTAAAAAAGGATGAAGTGCCCAAGCTGCCAAAGCAATTCTTACCCCTTACTCCTGAAAAATTCTGGAGAGGATGTGCTGAAACAGGATGCTGGGAGATGGAGATGAGATGGGAGATACATGGCCCTACACATTTGCGTTACTCTATGCACCATGTCACAAGAACTGGTACCAGGCAGGGTTTGCACAGATCACACTACAGTATGAACTAGATATTACTTACCTTGACACCCACCCCACTTTGCCATGGATAGGCAATGACAGTAAATACATGGCTTGCTGATCATCACCACTGTCACCTAGCAGAAGGGATGCAGATCTGCTGTGGTGGTGATGATGGCAGAAAAGGGTCTAAGAAAGATGAAAAAGAAAGCACAGGCAAAAAGTTTTCTTAAGCTCCAGAAGAGATGCTGGGACTTTGGTATCAACTCCTCCAGGAGTGGCTGGATGGGGTCCTGGGCAACCTGATCTAGTATCAGATCTGGAGGTTGGTGGCCCTGCCTATGGCAGGGGGGTTGGAACCTGACGATCCTTGGGGTCACTTCCAACCCAGGCCATTCTGCGATTCTACGATTACTCCTCCTTCATTCCTGCTGTATTTCTTCCCAAATGTTATAGATCTTGTGCTACATGAGGGAGAGAGGAAGGCCCCAAAAGCAGAGAAAGGGTCTGTAAAGAAAAAAGCAGCAAGGAAGAAGCAGAACTATTTGAGGCCTTGTTTCCATTTGCTAATTCCTCACACCAGCTCGGGGTAGGTGGCCTATTTAAAGGAGAACTAAATACTTTTGCATGAAGGAAGAAAAATAGTACGAGGTAGGACAGCAGCCAGGGCTCTTTGAAAGGCCCCTCAGCAGGAAGGCGATGGTATGTGAATGAAAGATGGTACTGTAAAGTCAGTATGTGTTGCTCTACTGGGCAGATGTTAAAACAACAAAAAACTACCTAAAAGTCATTCAGTTTGGTCTGCTGGAGTTGCCATTTGTCTCATCCAAATGCACACATAATCCTGCTTTGGTTGGAGGCCAGAGAAATGCCCCACGAAGTATTCCACTTCTATGTTTATTTGGGAATTTTCTTTTTAACATTGTTTTAAAGTGTAGATTAAATTTTGGCCTACAGTCAATATACAAAACAATTTGTACCTCAAATGTAACAATTTTATATATTCATATAAAAGTATCCAGAGCTGGAAGAGCTCTCACTCTACTATTTATTTCTCTCTCTCGATATGCCATCTTCCTCTCCTCTTTCATCTGTTTACTTTCCTGATGTTGACTCATTTTTAATGGCTAACTACATTTCAGGCAGTGCAACTACTTGTTAAGATTTTACTTTCTATTAAAAATCTAAATCAGAAGAAGTACACACTTTGATCTAGAGTTTTAATAAGCAAAATTTCAACTTAGCAAAAAAACAGCATCTGCACCAATCTCCTCAAACAGACCAAAGTAAGTTGAGGAAAAATCAGGTTGAGATAAAACTAGAATATTTTCCGCATAAATTTTATGCAAATAAAGTTTATAGTTTGCAGACCCAATGGCCAATTAATATTACTATTACAAGCTCAGTGTAACTTCCTCACTTTCTGATGACACTGTCATATTGATAAGGTGTGAGAGAACTTACAAATCTGTTGATGTTGCTCACATTATTTTATTTATACACTACAGAGCACTTTCATATGGCTTCAGAATATTCTTTCAAGAGTTTGGAAATACTTTTAACCTTACTCTTCATGCTACAGGTGTGAAATCTGGTCCTGCAAGTAGTTAAAATAAACATCTTCATACCTGTGAGCAAGGACCCTCACACACATTTGCTGCTCTGCCTCTTCAACTTACTTGCCAGGAGGAGTTAATGGCTGTAGGTATAACTTAACAATACTTCAGTATGCCCATGACTGTACCCTTCTGATTAGTCATTAGCTGATTAAAACAGAGTACAGAGTAAAGTAACACTACTCACATTTTTCCTACTTATAGTAAAAAGGTGCAGATAGGAATATTATATGTTTGCAACTAAAGACAAAAAAGTTTACTCATTTCTTTCTCATCACTGGGACACTGAATCTAGAAAATAGTGAAAACATTGCCAGAATTTTACTTTTCAAATGTCGTATGCCAGACCCTTAATTGTATGTTTTACATAATAAATAGAATACGACTTTTTTTTGCCATCTCAGTATCAGTTGGTAATCTCCATTCCTCATATGTATAAGTAACTTTAAAAAGATTTTTTTTTAAATTAGCAAATAGTTCAGGAAATTATTTTGACTAGACTTCCTACATACAATGGGAAATAGGCGCGACCTTTGCACTAGGAAATCATTTATATCTACTCTTAGAATAATATGCTGTAACTCCTCGAGGAAGCAGTCTGAGAATTTGGCCAAGAAATTACTATTGAACAAAATTTAGCTTTCCATGACTGTATTAGAGCTATTAAAGAATGAGGAATAATGTCACAACTTAAGTTGTCCAATTTGTGACCATTCCGGAGAGAAAAGGAATATACCTTTCCATGTCAGTGAATGTGAACATTGGGTATATGTTTTCAGTGAAATTGAAGCATCTTTTTTCACTTAAACTATTTTAATAATTGACCATTTGAAGATTATTACACATTTCTTAAAATATTTGTCTGCATTGGGGGAGAGAAATGTGAAAAATTTGACAAGTTTCATGTAAATGATCGATAGGTAGATTCATTCCCTATTTCTTTAGTAGTACCAGATAGATCATGGATATTTCTCCTTACTAAATACTAGTAAAGTATGGGACTATAGAGGAAAGTGTAGTATTCACATTCTTAAGTATTGATTAGTTAACGAGCACAGTAGTTTTAGGTAGTGATAATCCAACTAAAAAGCAGCTATGAAATGTACAAACCTACTATAGATGAACAACTTTAGTCCGCTGTGTAGCAGAATTTAGTTTAATGAGGCAGCTTATAGAAGGGAACAGTTCTATTCCCTTGGATTTTTTAGTTTCAACCTAATAACTGCATCATCCTAGACTCCTTAATTCAAAAATATATATCACAAATACTTATTGTAATTTTTCTTGAAGTGATAGATAGCTAAAGAGATATACAGATAAAAGAGACTTTCAACTTTCTGGTGTCACACTAAAAGCATCCCTTTGCATGGGACTCTCTCAAATGGTGTTACAGTTGAGAGGTATGTTTGATTTTTTCAGATTCTAATTTACAGTGAAGTTGCTATTGTACCACAGCAGAACAGCAGCTTAGTTAAATTATTTGTGTTTATTTGGTCAAAGTTTAATTGTAGATATTGATGTCAAAAAATCCACAGCTTGTTGTCATGCTTGAACGGTGGAGCTAAAAGACAGTGTCTCCTCTTCTTCTATATGCATAAAAGGAAATATGACATTGTACTGCTAATTATTACTGTGGGAAGCACACTGGTTTGTTCCCTATGGTTTATAAGAATTATCTGAGCTACGTTTTTCAATTCAAAACTGATTACTTGCTGCTTTTGTCTATTATGGTAAAGTCTGACACTATAATGTAAAAATGCATATTATATAATGGAAAAACGGAGGCTGTCCACAGAAGTTCTACAAATAAATGGAATCAAGTGTCAAATTAATGTTGCAAAGCCAACCATCCTTCTTAAATCTTCGTAGATGCTCACAAGTGATCAATTTAAATCAAACACCATATCTAGAATTTTCAGAGTTCTCTAGGGAGACGAAAAACTGAACATGAGCCAGCAGTGTGCTCTTGCAGCTCGGAAGTCCAACGGTATCCTGGGCTCCATCAGGAGAGGGGTGGCCAGCAGGGACAGAGAAGTGATTGTCCCTCTCTACTCTGCCCTCGTGAGGCCCCATCTGGAGTACTGTGTCCAGTTCTGGGGCCCCCTATGCAGGAAAGATATGGAGATGTTGGAGAGGGTTCAGAGGAGGGCCACAAAGATGATCAGAGGGCTGGAGCACCTCCCCTGTGAGGACAGACTGAGGGAGCTGGGCTTGTTCAGCATGGAGAAGAGAAGGCTGCAGGGGGATCTCATTGAGACCTTCCAGTATATAAAAGGAGATGATAAACAGGAGGGGAACCAACTTTTCAAAAGGGTAGACAGTGATAAGACAAGGGGGAATGGTTTTAAGCTGAAGGAGGGAAGGTTTAGACTGGACATCAGGGGGAAGTTCTTTACCGAGAGAGTGGTGAGGTGCTGGCACAGGCTGCCCAGAGAGGTTGTGGATGCCCCAACCCTGAACGGGTTAAAGACCAGGCTGGATGGGGTCCTGGGCAACCTGATCTAGCACCTAATCTGGAGGTTGGTGGCCATGCCTGTGGTAGGGGGCTTGGAACCTGATGATCCTTGGGGTCCCCTCCAACCTGGGCCATTCTATGATTCTATGATTTTCAGCAAGACCTGACCAAGATACTAGCCAGAGATCACGCATCTTCTCCCAGTAAGATATCTGACTGGTTGGGATATTCTGGAGCTAAAGATCAGTTACTGACCTCAGAACAACAGGACATAGAAAACAGAGCTAATGTTTAAATTGGCGGTCTTGCTGCTTTTGAAAACTGGAATATTTTATTTTTCTATAAAGTGGTCTTGAGTAAATAGGATTGTTACATGGCCTGTACATGGGATGAAGGATAAAATTCACATGAATTATTAACTGATTGAGATGCTTATGCCTCACATTTATAGACACATGGGCACTTGGAGTAATAATGCATTTGAAATAGTTTCCTAAGTGTTTTTTTTTTTTTTAAAATGTAATTTCTAAAAAACAGTTTAAGAAAATGCACTCTCAACCCCAACAGAGACTTCTCATTTTGTCTCAAAGCTAGATTGTAATGTTGCTTTGGCAAACTCCCAACTGCTGCCTCAGTTTCCCTTACAAAAACCACTACCACTTTGCAACTTCATGGGAATGTTGTAAAAATTTAATCAATTAGAGTAAAATCCTGGTTATTTGACTCTCCCATGTGCTTCTAGTAAAGATAGCGGGGAGTAATATTAACTACTAGATCTTAACCTAAAAGATTCTGAGCATTTTGGCACTGATCCAAGGAAACACTTAAACATGGCTTTCCTGGACCTGGACCAAAGCATTCAACATCTCTCAGGATCAAGCCAAGTGTCAATAAGATGAAAGCAATACAGACAGGCCATGATTATTACTTATTCTATGCCTGATCCAGAGGAATGCTGAAAAACTCTCAGAAAGGGATGAGTGCCATCATGTGAGTAGCTTCCTTGTTACTTCAGACTCCTGCAGCAGGCTACAAGAACTCTAGAAAAAAGGGAATTGAAAAAACCAATTTCTACAAAATTTGATGTGAGGAATAAAGGGGGAAGAGCAGTGAAAGCAAACAAAAATCACAGAAAGGGATATTTTTGATACAGATGTGATGTGTAACTTTAAGAATTTTATTTTTTTACTATGAACATGAGGGCTCTTGAATGTAGAGAGCTTTCATCACAGTATATTGTATGCCTTTAAATGGAATTCCCAGAAAAGAAATAATTTTCCCCCTCTTTTGTATCAAAATATTTAAATGCATCACTGGTGATCTCAAACATGTCTACCCACGGCATCCTAGCCTTTTGCATAATGAATCACATCTGATCCCAAAGTGACCATACTGCAAACCCTTGTTAGGAAATTAACTGCAGGCCAGGGAGTGGTACTAATCACACAACCAGGCAAGACCACAGCTGCCCAGCTTAGCTGTATAACGCTTTTTTTTCTGAACAAACTAGTAAGTTCTTCCTACCGAGTGAAGCTTCTGGTAGAGGCCACACGCATTGCATACATATCCACCATTTGCATTCTTTCGCCAGAGAGAGGTCTTTGTGGTCAGGCAATTGGCACAAAAAACACCCGAGCCTCTACGTCTCTGAAATAGGGAAGAAAAAAAAAACACACATTAAAAAAAACAGGTCAGAGGTGAGTCACATGATCTGTGGAGTTAGGACAAATCAACACAGGAGTTTTGTCTCTAGACTGGCAACAATGACAGTATAAAACCACACTGCCCATAATGAGGTCAGGTTCAATTGTGCTTAATAGGCACCACTGATTTTCATTATAATTAACCCTGGAGTGATGGATGAGGTGTGTGAAACACCAAAGCCTTTTCAGAGTAACAGCCTTAACTTTTTGAACTTCAGGTTTTGTGCATTTAATGATGGTTTCTAAACGGCAAATTCTGAAAAACCACTCTGGAAGCTGACAGAGAACATTCTGTAAACTTCTCCTGTTTTGTTCACTGCATTTCACAACAGATTATTTCTTCTTGGTTTGCTTGATTTTTAAGTGTGATCAGTAACATGAATCCTGAAATACCACTATGATAATTAGTTGCAGTTTGTATTTGCGTCATACTAATTCCTTTACCAGAGATTATACTTCATTAATTGAATACATGATATTCAGTTCCAGTCATTCCCACTTCTGAAAGCAGTGTAAGCACATAGATTTCCCTCAGCCCGCTAAGAACAAGGAGTAACCTCTGCCAAACAAATAAAAGTACAGTATTCTTAATGAGATCTCTTCTGAGAGTCACCTGAAATCACAGAAAGCATTGTCTCATCAATGTACAGACATACTTATTTTATTTAGGCAAAGAAAGGCGCAGTACAACTTTCCTAAATACAAACTGATTTTCAACCAGACTGAGCTGTGCATTCATCAGCTTTCATAATGATCCAAGAATATTTAAAAGTAGACAAGTTTATGAGTATTGCTCGTTAAATTCTTTCTACAGAGCAATGATTTTATTAAACTTCTCATTTAAGCAAAAGTCAGGCTGTGTTTGTGGGCACAAATACTAATAAGTTGGAAATTGAATTCTTTTGCTGAAAAGAAAATCTGAATTTCAACCCTGTTCCCTTTTAGCACAGGAAAAAAAAACAGTAAGAAACCTTCAGCATCAAAGATAAGAATGGTCGAGTATAGGGAAAAACAGCCTGGGTGAAAACTAATTTTATTATAAATTAAAAATTACTAACACTATAAGTCAAAATTTCAATGTTTCATAAAATCTAAGTAATTTATTTAACTTCAGTCCATACTGTAGAAGACTGGTGTTCATGCCAAAAAAATACAATGGTTATAATTGTACTCTGATACATTTCAAATGGAAAGCTTTCTGCAGACATAATTTTGGCTTGAAGACTGGAACACTTTCTTGGCATTGAAAGGGCATTTGATTCATCGGGTGTTTCACAATGTATCACTAAAAAGACCTGGTGAGCAGCCAGTTCCCTATAGGGTAATTTTTCCATCCAGATGCAAGTGCTATCAGAGGCCCTCGTCAGCTAAACTAATTATGATCTTGCATTTGCTGATGCCTGCTCACTCTAACGTTCGACATCCTCCATTAATCATCAATACAAGGAAAATGAATGAAACGTAAAGAAACGAGGGCTGGTAAGCTGCACAGCCATAAAAATCCAAAATGAGTGCAATAATTTAACAAGATTGGGGAAATGTTTTTAGTGAGCACAAAGTCAGGCTAACAATTGCCCTTTTAAACCAAGAACACAATTTCATTAGTACAGCGGCTTGTGTTACTTTAAGGTGATACAATAAAATCTAGATTGTCATCAAGATAATCTCTCTCTCTCACCCTCTTACATCATCCCCTACTTTGTCTCTTAAATCAGAAGCAGCAATGCACTACTATTTCTCTATTTGGGTAGGGGGAGAACTGAATAGTAGCCGATGTCCTTCAGCCAACATTTAACACTGCACATTTGAGGCGGCGCTCACTGGAAAGGCGCCTTCACATCCTGGTAAACCAGAGCTCCTAATGCTTTTTGTGGTTGCATACCCTTGCAAAACTTCACCTGGCTGCCGAAATACTTTCCTTAAGAGTACAATGAAAGATTCACTAAACTAACCCCAATTTGGTGCATTTGAAAGGCAAGAAGTTTCCAAGCGGAAATGACTGTATATGGCCAGGATTCAGATACAAATGCATAACTGTTCCTTTCCATTCCTACTTTTTGTCTGTCAGACTATGGTTTCTTGGTGTGGTATATTAAACAAGTAGAGTCTTAATCTGAGTGAATCTTTCCACCCTTTTATTTCTGTTTGCATTACTTGAGTTTGGGAAATACCCTCTACAACATCATGGAAGACTTTTAAAATATAGAGAGTTTATACTCTGTGTTCGCATACACCTGAATGGTGACAGAGGTACAGTAAGACTGAAATCCTCATTGGCCTATATTGAACTGGCATATGTTCAAACCACTGAGAAAAGTAACTCCTATTATGTTTTCATTTTTGCTTTTTGAGAGAAAGATCTCATTCAAACCGGGCATCAGTTGCAATGAAAATAAACAATGCTGACAACAAGCTACAAAATATCTAAGCATAGCTATACTTACCAAAGCTGAATATGTGTGTTTGTTCCGTACGTACACTATTTCTGTTTAAAAGTGCAAAGCAGTTCAGATAGATATATTGGTCTACATTTAACATAAATGTATCTTTACCTTCCTGGTGTATTAATGCTGTGTTATTTAATGACTTTACAGGAAAACCAACAATCATTATTCCTCAGCCTAACTGTTCCAACAAAAGGTTACATATAGTTATGAATTAAAAATTAAATCACCTGGAAAAAATTAAAAGCTGGTACTTTATTGGGCTTTTTGTTTTGTTTTGTTTTGTTTTTAAATGTTTTTTTTCTAGTCGGGATGCACTGCTTTGAAGTGGATTTCCTAGGACGGACATCACTAGGGCAGAATGAGACTGCTCCCAGATTCCACTAACCAGAGAACTGACCTGCCTGTCAAAACACACCTGAGACATCTTGATCACGCTTCCAAGAAAAAGTGAAAGCTGTTTTTAAAAGCCTGCACGAGTGTAGTCCTCTTTTCCTACACCAATATAGTTTCTTCAAAAATAAATAAATAAATAAATAAATAATTTTGGCTTTTATTTTCCATATACAGAGTTTTATAACGGCTGTTAGCAAACAGAAGTTACCTAAATAGCTACTTCCTGTCCTAGGCGTTAAGTAGTGATGACAGTTCTACTTCCTAAGTCTGTTTTACTCTGCATATTCAGCTTTTGTGTTAGTCAATAACAACGGCCAATACTGCTGGTATTTTCTGATAGTCTTGCAAAGTAGCAGACATTTGAGTTCCAACTCAGCAAAATCTGAACAAGAGCAACAGACCACAGCCTCAGTAAAATCCAGCCATATGTTCAAGTGCTCTGTTAAGACCAAACCCTAGCCAGCATTTTCAAGAAATATGGAACCCTTTGCTCTTTTTCAAACATAAACAGACTTATCACAGTTAAACAATCTCTTAAGATCAGCCCAGAAAAGTTATATTGATGTAACTAATCATAGGAGGCCTTGAGCCACAATCTCCAATCAATGCCACTAGCACTAACTGGAGGTATCTGTGAAAATTTCCTGTATATCTTTGGAAGAATAAGCCAAAAGGATCTAAGTAACTAAAATATGTATCTAACAAGTCAAGCTTTAATAATCTGGAGCCTTACAACCACTACATTACAATCGCAAATCCTGATGGGGCCAGTGCAGCGTCTGTATTTCCATTCCAACTCCTGGATTTGGGCGTTTAACATCATGGTTGTCTCAAATCACACTGGGCTGAAACTCGGCACATGCTTTTCTCAGCCCAGATGTAACCTTTTTGTGTTGCTGTTGTTTTTGTACTGAAAACTTTATTTAAATCAGTTCAGCTGTTTATAATTTGGAGATTGGCCAAAACTGGGGTGGAGGTAGCGAGGGTTGACAGGGGAATTTCAAGTTTTCCAGATAACTTTCTAACAAATCTACAGCCATAGTGGCTTTGTTCCGGGAGAAATAAACAAAGTATCTGCACATTTTAGTATTTTATTAGTAGCAAAGCAACAAGTGGATTATTATTTTTATGTAACTAAGCCATGAAAGTTTGTAATTATTCACTGAACATGCATCTACAGATCTCTCTACTGTTTTCCCTCAGTAAGAACCATACTGAAAGCATGTAATTGCGTAACAACCCTTGATATGCAGAGTATTTACTCTCATTTTTTATGGTTTCATATCTTGACCATTTCTAATTGAACAAGTCTGAAACCTGGTATACACATCATCAGGTCTGAATGGGTAATTTTTTTTAACTCCTTAAATGATCTTCACTAGTTATAAGATTTCATTTAAACAAGGAAATTATTATTAGTGATTTTTGCTAGCCAACAAAACAACACAGAATACCATCAGAAGGTATTCAATCAGGTGCACTACAGGATCAGGCCCTCGTTTCTCATTTTAAAAAGGGTATTAGATTTATAAAAAAGATGTCACATAGTTTATACAATTTCAAAATTTGTAGCCATGCAGAAGCATCATTACACTCTACAGTAATACAAGAATACTTTAAAATGTACATCACTTTCAGGCAGTATTTTAACAGAACTTCATTTAGCAAAACACCTACTGTAAATGCACAGCCAAAGATTTGCACTCCTCAAAAACTGTGGCTTTTTAGCAAAGTAGACCATGTAAGGGTGCCTGACACTCTTATAGTGCCAAATACATCCTGTTTTCAAAATGTCTGCCAGGAGATGCTTTTAAATACTCAAAAAGGCTCCACAGGCATCAACCAAGCATTTTTCTGACATCATCCTCTTGATTTTGGATACAACAAAATTTGTTTTCTTGCTTATTACTTTCACTTCCCTGTCACAAAATGTTGATACAATGAAGCCTGGATGGATCTTTTGTCCATCTCTGGCTTCCCTACTGTAAGAGAATTGGAGAACATTGTGATCACAAATCCAGAATATAAAGAGCAGAGACATCACAGAATCGTAGACTGGTTTGGGTCGCAAGGGACTTTAAAGCCCATCTAGTTCCAACCCCTGTGCTGTGCGCAGGGTTGCCACCCACCAGGCTGCCCAGGGCCCCATCCAAGCTGGCCCTGAACACCTCCAGGGATGAGGCATCCTCAGCTTCTCTGGGCAACCTGTGCCAGTGCCTCACCATCCTCTCAGTGGAAAATTTCCTCATAACACCTAACCTAAATCTCCTCTCTTTTAATTTAAAGCTCTTCCCCCTTGTCCTATAAATGTCACCCCACGATAAGCATATGCCTGACCTATTTCCGCAAAGCTGGGGCCTCACAGGCCTCGCTGAAAGCAGGGCTAAGCACTGCCTCTAGATGCACTCTGGCCACAGGGAGGTCTGAAGGGAAGCACCAGGAAGTCTGCACAGCCATGGCATGAGCCAGGTGACCCACTGGAGTCAGGACTAGCTGTAAGCAGATGGCCTCCGACCTGTACCTGCCAGTCTGCTGTCACATGGTTCAGAAAACAGGCGCTCATGGTTTCATCTGTATATGCTGTGTTAGCACTGCGGTGATTATTTTGGAGTTTGTTGCTTCACACCTGCTAGGTCTTCCCAGGTTTTGTTCACTACCTGCCCTTATAAGAGGCAGTCATCAGTTGTCTGTTTTGGAGAGGCTGTGATTAACTGAAGCTCAAGAACTGGGCAGCAATGAAGCATCTAGATCTTGGAGTAAATGCTGCTTTCTTCAGTTTAGGATGAGAAAAGAAACTGTTAGTGCTCCTTCCTTTTGGCTGCAGAGGCATTCAGTCCTTTCTGAATGTGTTTAATCAAAACAGCTTTCTCTCTCAACTATGAAAACAGCCACAACTATGTCCCTGTAAAGTTTCACTTTTTAAAAGTTTAGTTGCTTTTGCTGTAACTATGTCTAAATTAAAAAGAAAGTCTTCGGATTTTCTTCCCTTCATAACTTGGAAAGCTTTCAGGAAAAGACGAGGCCCAGCAACTTTTCAGCCCCAAAGTGTATGTTGTCAGAAAAAGAGAAACACATAAGGCAGTGTTAAAGAAGGTCTTGTTTTCAACTTCAGCTACGAGTTAACAGATGCCTCTTGAAGTCAATTTAATATGCCAAATCCAAAGTCTTCATCTAAGAAATTTTCAAGAACAATTACATTAGAGAACTGTATTTGAAAGACACATAAGAAAGAGGTTAGGAAACGCAAGGCAGAAAAAAAAATAGAAATGCCAAGAGGAAAGTTAAAATTACACACCTTATTCATATAAAAAGTTTAGTGGAGTTTTTAATGCTATACTGTAACAGCTTCTTTTATGATATACGCTGCATCACAAAATTTTAATGATAGGAATCAGGGGGTTTTTAAAGAGTGAAAAAAAACAGACTGTAAATTAAACATTACTACTAGCTCAGCCTTTCAGAATTCTAACTCTGATCCCTTAGGGAGAATAAATATTTTAATGTGCATGTAAACTGCAATTATTTTTTTAATCAGCAGCAAAAATGCAGATGAGTAGATTTTGTACCAGCTTTTGTAGCATTTCCCTGCCGTTTGTAAAGCTGCCTTGGAGACAGTGGCACTTCACTACTGAAAAAAAGAACACTTCAAAAACAATGCAGAGAGTGAACTTCCAATCTCTCTGACTTACTCAGAACGAAAAATTTTGTAAAATATTTGTTTTTGGCAAAACTACAAAACAGTAAAACTTTTGTGCAGGTTAGACTTCCATGCCACAGCTGCTGGTGTTGTTTTTCAAACATTGTATGTGAAAATTATATGTGATCTTCTGTTGGGCCAAATGCATATACAGACTAAATAACCAGGTATGAGACATGAGGCCTTAGTAAAGAACACTGAGAAATATTTTCTGGTGGAACTACATATTAATCTGGTAGGCAAGGAGTTAAATATTTACTTAATTGTTCTATGCAAGTATGACTTTTTGGAAAGCAGCTTCCTTCAACAGCCTTTTGCTAAATATGATGTATTTCGGAGGCCTGATCCTGGAACTCGCACAAGCTGATCATCTTTAAATCCCTTCCAGTGCCTTAAATAACAGTGACTGCAGTGTGACACGATCCTGCTCCCACTGCATTTTGCTGCTGACTACCAGCAGTATAACCCAATCCTCCATAGAGCCAAACCAAAAATTAAATTTTAAAGTTTTGATCGCACCCATAATACACAAGAAAACTTAAACTGGGATCTTGCATTTCACTATCGATAATGATGTCAGTTTGCAATAACCAAAACCTATCCGAGAGGAACAGAAATTCTGTCTCCAATAGCTCACTGAGTCGATTACACAGGAAAGTACTGTAATGGGCTGTCCCCCACCAAACAGCTCACGTACACGACTTCCTTCTCAATTACCAACTTGTCTGCATTGCCATCTGTAAAAACGAACACATACCTTGTGCTGCCAGTTTCTGCTCTTGCACTTCCATTAGTGGAACTGGCTGCAGCTGCTCGAGAAGAAAGCCGCGATTGTCTTTGTTTTCCCAAAACGCAGCACCATTTTTCTCCCTTCCTTCTGCCTATCAGTGCAAGGACTGCATTATCTCTGCCGAGATGTGCTCACAAGTATTGAAACTGCAGACCACCTAATTTGTGTCCTGCTTTCTCCTTGCAATTTGCCACCTAACACAGCAAAATGCTGCCACAGCATCTCTCAGCATCTTCACCAAAATTAAGACGTTAGTATCACAACAGGTTTAATCAGCTTTATTTAGGAACTGTTGTAAAAATTGCTAGGTTTCAGGCAAAGCTTCTTCCCACATTTTAAATCCAGTTGACCACTTGGCCAATTTTAGAACAGTACTTACATGAAGCAACCAAAAATAAGATTAGTAAGAGAAGTCAAATGAAGGAATAGCATTCCTTGCAAAAAATAGCTTAGGTAGATGGATTAGCGTGCGTAAGCTGGACAGAGGGAGCCTGGTTCGGGAACTGCAATCCTTGCCTGTAAACAATATAAACTTTCCTCCACTAGCACTTGCAGAAACAGATTCATGCAGCAGATTCTGAGTGGCTGTCTGAAAAATCAGCGCCCGTTCCCACAGATCGCTGCTGCTTTCGGCACGGTGCATGCTTCCCAGCGAGCTGAGCCGCTGCTAGCGAACAAACCTAAGAATGTCATTAGGAGCCTCCTGTGTTTTTCTAAATTATAAACATTGTAACACATACAAAATTAGACTGCTCTTCTCCTGATCAGTAACTGCATAGAAATAGTATTCTCAGAACAGCCCTAAGCATGCTGAAAGAGACATCGAGAAAACTGGAAACGCTTCTGACTGTTTCATTTCTTGGCACATGGTGAAAATATCCAAGCCCTGCTGTCTCCAATAGGGAATCTAAATCAATAGTTAGACTTTGTTATAAACAGACTCACTTTCTGAGATAAAGAGCCAGTTGTGAAGGTGCCTAAACATGGAATTACGTGCTTAAGTTTAGGCACCGATACTGGAGGATTTATGTTTAAGAAGGCACACCAAGTATCCCTTCTTTCATAAAGTAATCTCACTCATCAAATGAACAGATAAAACTGGAGCAAAGATATGTCCGTATTTCCTTAAAAACCCCCAGACTTTGACATGGTAGAAGAACCAGACAGCGTTTGCAGATCTCAGCTAAGAGCCAACATGTAACTCTACATATGATAGTAATTGAGGGTCCCAATCCCGCAAGTGCTCTGCTGTACGAATGAGCACAAAGCTGCTGGAGTTCTCAGTTTCTGGCATCTGTTCCCACTTCCATAGAAATCAGATGGGCAAAATTAAGTTTTGAGGGGGAAAAAAAAATCACAGACATTTAAAAAACATTCCCTGACCTTATTAAAGTCCATGTGATCTCTATTTATATAGAAAATGGCTCAGAAAGCCAGCAGCTGAGAGGAGGAACTCTCATTTGTAGATTTTGGCTGAGGGCTGCCAAAATCAGCAGGGGAAAGGCTCCTCGGGGGTAAAAATTTCAAAAACCATTAAGTGTCTTAGAAGCCTCAGTCCCACTGACTTTTGATCACCTACATCCTCCCAGATTTGCACCCCTTTGCAGTCTGGAAATTACCCGGGAAGAACAATTTCTATTTCCAAGTTACAAAATGAGGATCTAAAGTTTTAATAGAAGTCTTCAGGACTCAGAGAGGAAATGTCAATTAGGTGTCTATTTTGTGGTGAAAACTAGCGAGGTTCATTTACCTGTTACTTGTACTTTAAAAAAATTCCCCTTGGGACCATTAATTTTAATTAAAGAAGAAATATAACAAGAAAATGTTTCACATGGGCAGCTATACCTTATACACTTCTTCAGGAACTGAAGTAACTACAATTTGTGTCTCACACAGTCCCCTGGAGAAAGCTGTTACTAGGGAGGGATACAAAGCTGATCCAAATGTCCACCTATTATTTTCAATAGGCTTATGACTGCACTCTCACTGCAGATCCTGTTACGTGCTGTTGCTAGAATGGTTTCCATTCAGAAAAATCAGCATTTGCCAACCCATACCACACAATTACCATAGTTATTTCCTATTGTAAGCTTAGGGAGAAACTGTGGTATCCCAGATACCACGGTGTGGTAAATATTGAAAAGCAGTGGCCTTTTTATAATGGACATTTTCATCTAATCCAATCCATTTCAAACACTTCCAGATAACAAGACAATAAGGCAGAGTCTGTGTCTAAGTGGTTGGTTCGAACACAATGATCTTATTCTCTCCTGTGATCCCATTTTTGGCAGAAATATTTAATGGCTTCCTTTTTGATAGCTTTAGGAAGTAGGAATGGACCAGAGCAGTGATCAACCGTACAGCCATCTAGGGAGGTAACAGGGTACTCTGGGAATAAAAGGAAAAAAATAAAGAAGGAAGTCCTTTTGCAGAGGAGTAACACATGCTACCAATATTTTTTACATATTTCTATTTTTAAAAATTAACCCATCTAAAAGTGCCAGCAGCCTCCCGTGCTGCATCGTTCCTCTCTTCTCAGCACTGCTGAGACACAGCTGGGTGCTGGGTTCAGTGCTGGATTCCCCAGTGCGAGACAGATGGGGACATCTTGGGGGAGAGTCCAGTGGAGGGCCACAGACATCACTACGGGAGCATCTCATCACAAGGAGAGGCTGAGAGACCTGGGACTGATCAGCCTGCAGAAGAGAAGGCTCAGGGGGAACTTATCCACATGTATAAATACCTGATGGGCAGAGTAAAGAATGAGCCAGTCTCTTCTCAGTGGTGCCCAGTGACAGCACTAGAAGAAAAGGCACAACCTGAAACACAGAAAATCCCATTTGGACATAATAAAAAAGCTTTCTTACTGTGAAGTTGTTGAACCCCCTTCTGTGAAGCAGGTTGCCCAGAAGAAAGTCTTCAGCCCTGGAGATGCACAAAGCCCAGCGGGATGCAGCTCTGAGCAGCCTGCTCTGAGCAGTGGGGTTGAACAGGTGATCTCCAGAGCTCCTCTCATCCTCCATGACTCTGTGAAGCTGATGAACTACATGAAACTGAACTATTCTGCATAAATTGATCCTCTTTTCAATGAAAACTTTCTTCAGTGAGAGGCTGCAGATTGCTTGTCACTTATTTGTAGTATTTCTATCCTTTTGATTCCTATTCATCTTGAAAAGTATTTAAAATTTCACAGCTATAAATGTATTAATTAAAATAGAACAACATTCAGTCTAAATGTTACAGATTGCAATCTGTAAAAGTATATAGCTACTAAAAATGGAAATACCTACTTTTAAATTTCACAGTAAATAACTCCAAAATGTTTAGGAGAAACTGAGTGAATGCAGGTTTTGCAAAAAAATATTCTCTGCATGCTCTTTCCTATTGAGATCCTAATGACTACTTGTAACTAAGACTCAACATGGGGTGTTGTGTAGTTTTCCTTAAAAATACCATTAAGATGAGAAGGAGAATAGAACAACTGTTCTATATTTTGGAGACATTTCTCCTTAAATAGTGTTTATGTACTGCAAGCATCCTTTCCATAAACAAACCAGGTCTTTGGAACAAGTGAACACAATCTCTGAAGAATCTTTACCAGCTTCTATTTCTGGTATATGATGCACTGCGAATTTTAGGCCAACATGGGCATATGGTCTCCTAGTTTGATAGGAAACATTTCATGGAATTCAAGACAGAGCCACAGCATAATGACTGAAGACCTTAGAATCTGTGATATAACACAACACTTATAAGAAATGAAAAAGAAGAGTGAAGAAAAACAAGTGTTTCCTGATACAATGCTAGAGGTGACGGCAGCATGTAAAGACTCAAGAAAGACTAAAGTCATGGTAACTGGTCAGGACAAGGCATACTCTGAAACCCTTTCTAACTAAGCTTAACCTCGTTAATTTAAGTGCCTTAACCAAGCCTTAAAATCTACCTTTTTTCTTTTTTTTTTTTTTCAGGAGAATCATCCAGTAAGGAAATCGGGTGTTGTATTTTTTTTTTTTTAATCCAAATAATAAACCAAATAATAAACTGTATTTATTTTAATAGTCTTCATGCAGGATTTTCTCCTCGGCAACCCTAGAACCTGGTACGTTCTCTGTACTTTTTGTACCTGTCTGCACCAGCACAGAGTGAATGCTGTAACTGCACAGCAGTGATTCCGGCGCCTCTAAACTAATTTTTATCTTACCTTGAAAAAAGTGGTTCTTAAACTGCTTAAGACACCAGCTTCAAAATCTGCATTGTCACAATTACTCCTTTCCACCCACGGGTTTCATTTCTCCAAAGCAATTGCTTCTATTGCAAGTGATGGGCTGAATTTACTGCTGGGGGCAGTCATTCTTTTAAGTGGCAAGCACTTTACAACAGCAGTATGAGAGAAACAACTGAGCAGGGATTTCCATCCTAAGTTCTTCATGCCGAGGAAGTAATGCAGCCACCCTGCCGCATACTCGGCTTTATTAGTTCAGAGTGCTGCAGATGACTACAAAATGGCATTTAAGAAATGAAGCAGCAGGCTGGAACGGGAGGCACAGTGAAATCTGTCCTGCAACCCCTCAGTTAACTTATTTTTCACAGTCTTTGGAGGCTTCTTAAATGGAGCTGAGTGCACAGTAATGCCATGTAGAACAAGCTGTCAGCTTCCCTTCCCAAGCGGCATCAGCTTATCTGCTCCAAAGCCTTGCTTGTGGGCAGCTGTGGCCGCATCTATGCCATAGCTGGAAGGGCAAAGACAACTGGGTTGCCTTAAAGCAGTCACCACATTCGTGCAGGGCTACGAAAGGAACTCAAAGATGAACTGCCTGCGTCTGTTCTAGTGATCAATACATCAGACTTCGCTGTATAAGAAAAAAGAAAAATAGGAAACAGTTTCCCTTTTACATTGCTTCTACTGCTTGTATCACAATTCATCTGATTTTAAGCAAGGCTCCAGAGGCCCATGTACACTACTTTGAAATAAAAAGAAACCTCTACACTTAGACATGCCGTACAGAATCATAGCTGCTACTTGCTAACAGGATATACTGAAAGCCATTTCTGCTTTACTGATGGAACAAAAACCCTGACGCTCTTAAGAATTCACTTTTCAATTTAATTCAGGCTTTCCTTAACAGTGAACATCAAATTGTTTTCCCTTCCTTTATCACCCAGTGGAATCTTTAGGAGTGAGAAGGAAAAAGATGCACACTGAAGAGGAGCACATTTATACTGACATGGCTTTCCCTAGGAGAAAAAAAAAATCTTCCATTTCATCGGTATCTTTGCCAAAATCTTTCTTTCAGGAACTGAAAAGAGAAGGAGCTTTATTTCCTACATATATTTTATAGGAAACATTTTTTGGTTCTGTGTCATGGACTAGGATTTCACACCTTAGTGGCTAGTCATATGGAAATGGACACGGCTATGGAAACTTCATGGCTGTGAAATCCTGATAGTAAAATCAGCAGGAAGATGAGGAAGGTGTGGGGAACACTGAATGATTCATGCGGTAACAAACTCTGGACCCTTTGAGGAGCTTTTGGGATGGCTGCCAATGCTACCTGCCTATGACCAGTATCCTGGAGCCTCTGAAGAAGGCTTTAAATCCAGGCACGATACACACAAGAGTACTGCTCTTTCGAATAATGTCAAAATATGTAAGTGGATGTGACACGTATGTATTTTTATAAGAAAAGATATTTTCAAAATCAGGTCACATTTACCTATGAGTTATAACTCAGAGAGAAAAAAAAAAAACTCTACAAGATAAATACCAGGCCCTGTTTCCTCTATTAATAGTAGTCTTGAGTTAATGAGAGAAAAAATTTCAGAATTTATTATAGAGCAGTGCCAAGCTAAGTATCTTAGCTATGACATCCAACAATTCTGTCTTGCAACTAACTATTCCTCTGTCAAACTGAGGAGCAAATCCCTTCCCATTTCATACCCAACATACCTCCACAACTGCATGAAGCATAAGAACAGCAGAAGATGGCAGAAATTAGTGAAAAGCTACAGAACTAGAACTAATCTGATGCCACCTGCTTTACACAAAACGACAAACAAGAAAGATAGAAAACTGGCTGCACTGAGCTTCACTTGTGCTATTCTAAGGTTAGTTCTTAGCTGATTTTGCTATGGAAATGCCATCATATACCTCTGGAGCCCTGGCACATGTGTGGCACAGCCAGGGTAGACTCAGGAAATGTATCTTTAAGATGGTCAATATACTTTTGTATTTCAGGATCAATAGCCCTAGCACTGCAGTACATATCGCATGCACAGCTGGGGCAGTGACTCCTACTACATTTCAGTGATTAATGGCCTCGGAATGAAATACAAGTTTCCTACTGAATGTTGCAATCTCCCTACAAATTTGGCCTTGTCTGCTATTTACTGGCTGGATGTTGGAGCAGTGAAAGATCAGCATTGCTCGAACCACCAGACTCAGGTACTGGGGAGTCAGAAGCCACAGTGAAGCTAGTGCGGGCTGGGCTGTAGCACCCAGCTGCAGTCACTAGAGGGTACTGTGAGGGCACCTAAAGGGTCACGCTCCCATGGCAAGGGGCAAAGGACAAAACCGGGAAACCCTAACGGGGAGCAGTACTTGACAATACCAAATGGCTATTTTCAAGGTCGGTCTGCTTTAAAAATGCCTAATCTCTGTGTCCACTCCACGCAAGAAGCACTGGCACTCAGAGCGACACATGCCACCAATAAGCCGAGCAGCTCACGCCTTTATGGCTCATTTTTAACCCAGCACAATCTGTGGAGCATGAGTCACACAGCCCTTTCTTAAGCAAAAGGCAAAACAGCTACAAAGAGAAGAGAGAGAATGACATTCCTATGGTTTCAGCAGTGGTTCCTCCCAGGAGGCACGGTGGGGATCCTCTTGTTTACGAACAGTACTACGTGAGGCTACCAGGGCATTTAAGCAGTGAGATAGTACAAAAAAAGAGAGGAGGACTACCAGAACCTGATGCTAAGAGACAACACTATGTAAACTTCTGAAGAAATAGAAAAATTAGGGCTACACTCAGCAATTCTTCCTTGGAGGAATCTTAGCCACTACTTCTCTTGAGTTTATCCAGTAAATGCTGCTATTCTGTATAGAGTAAATAACTGCCAGGAAATCTACTGCACGTTTTTCAATATTCCGGTACTTTTAAAACACACAATCCTTTTCATGCACGAACATCCCTTCATGCATCTGCATGAGTTTCTGTTCTTTTCATAGAGTGTAACAAGAAGTGATGCTGGATGATGCCTGTGTTATACTCTTAAGTTCTACCAGATTTCAGTAATAATTCTGATCAACCAGAGCATTCCAGACTTTATTGCCCATCTTTGTTCTTCCATTTCTTCCATCAACCAACCAGTTAGCAGGCAAATAGGAGGAAAATGTGTGTGCAGTGGGTAGTACAATGTTCCAATGAGACACAGAAGTGGACAAATAATAGAATAGTTAGGAATATCAAGCAAAAATGTTAACATTAGGTTTACTTTTCACTCTATTTAAACAAAAATTTGAACTAAGAAGTTTCTGTATTTTAGACTCAGCCAATTTGGGCCACACTGAATGTTAAATAAACTATTATTTAATCAAATACAGGCATATTAGTCTCACTCCTGCTGACAACTTCAATTAGAATATTTTTGCTTCATACAAAAAAAGAAAAAAAAAAACTCATGATCTTTAAACTACTATGGCTTCTGCACAACATCTGGTTACAATTTTTTATATATTCAACCATCAAACTTCTATCTTCACAAAATAGTTTACTCAAGATTTGTTTTAATTATCCTGCATTGCAAGCCTCATATGGCTTTGAAAAGGGGGTGAAAGGATCGCTCATGAAGAAGACAGATGCAAACTGAAAAGGACTGTATATTGAAAGATGCTTTTGAAATATTTTTTTAAAAAATGATAAAAACCTTTCTTTCATTGCCAGGAAACAAGTGCTACTTTAACTGTTTCATTACACAGTACCTCTTGGCTTGTTCATTAGTGATTTTAATGTTTTTTCTGTTGAATTCTAGGATTAAGGCAATCTTTACTAGCACTTTCATTGGAACCATGCAAGTTTCAAATACATCTTTTCTCTTTTTCTTGCCAATGCCACAGTGAGAACACTATATTTCAAAAACCACTAGTTTTAAACAGAAAACTTACGAAAGAAAGCATCTGAATGTGATAAAGTAGAAATAAAAATGAATTTTACGGCAGCATAGAAAAGCTTTGCTCCTACAAAAAAAAAATGTTGTGCTGAATTTTAAGCATGGGAGAGATCTAATTTATTTTCATAAGCCTATTCACCTGTGTAAAGTTAAGCACATCTATAAGCTTTTGCAAGATTGGACCTAAGACAAAAATTAAGAAAATGCCTGAGGTTCTGGTTTTATTAAATGTTAGAGGCTCAGCCAGCCAAAGGGACATAACTGTACTTTTCTTAAATGGCTCTTTGGGTGCTACACCACATCAATGAGTCATCATCACAGATAGAAGCTGTTTGTCCTTACATAGTGGAATCATTGCAAACTTTGGAGGATATGAAACTTCTTATTCATTTATTTGCATTACATATATGGATTAATGGCAAAGCAAGATGGAAAGTTATTATTTGTTTTATGAGGTAACTGCTTTGAAATCCATTAAATGTAACTCCTTTTCCTGTTTTTCAGTCAGTTAGCACCCATCATTTCCAGATAGGATATTCAAGGAAACTTCAGTTTTTTTCTGGAGCTTTCTTCTGTTGCAAAAGCATGGATTAGCCTACACAAGGAATGCTATTTTTCAGTATTTTTTTTCCTTAATGTGCTCCAACTTCTTCCAGCAAAAGACACAGCCTGCAAAAGCACAGCTTATAGCTTATGAACAGTTGAGCTTCACTGGTCTCAAGTCTCAAAAAGAAACAAACCCTTTTGAGTTTAGTGCTGGTACTGCAACAATACACACAGCTTCATTTTTAGATTTTTAAATGAGGAAACTTCATTCATGTATTAAAGAGGGACTGAATAAATGATTTGACTTTGGTTCTGGGAGATACCCATGACAGAGTCAGGTCTATGAATCAATGAGCACCAGACATCAATAGGTCAACATCCATGCACAAAACCACCAAATTTTTCAATCCATAGCCAACCATATCAAAATGAGTCTAACCCCTCGAGCCTACTTAATTAGTCAGAACGACCTTTGAGCTTTAGGCTGAGCCCTGCTTTCACTGGGGTTTTAAGAACTGCAAGAATAGTTTCCCTCAGTTACAGTAATACTTCACATGGCTTGCAATGAGAAACAGGAAAATATGGAAGAATGATAAACTCTAGTATTCAAAGTGCTGATACAGAGCTACAGTTTTTCAGACTTGGTTGGCACTGAGAATGATGATGGAAAGGCAGATTTGCTTTATTTCATTCTCACTTCAAAATCTCTTGCACAGAGCTAGCTGGGACACCAGGGATGTGACTGTTCCCCTCGGTTATAGCTACTACCTCAGTGTATCAGCAAAAGGACTTGCTGGTCTTGTGCTGATTGAAGTGCGGAAATATGAATTGCCACTGTCCTCAGTGACACAGCCTTGAACAAAGGGCTTCAGTATTCCCTGCCATCTTTTATTTCAGGTATGAAGAGCACGAACGTGACTGAGAACAAAAGGAAGCAGCTGGTGAAGTGATCTTTTGCATATGCACCCCCTCGACATGCAATTCCAATCCACAATCAAAAGGTACATTTTTAGCGTGGTGGGAATTTAGACACATGATTTTGATTAATGTTAATGCAAGTCGTGTGGCCAAATCCCTGTACGCTACTTTGGGAGTTTATTCCGAAATTGAAATATCATTAAGGTTGCAACATAAACCAAATAAGGCTAGGAAATGACACTTCATTAGTAACCTATTCATTACAAGTACCATAGGTAACCTGTTGCAATGTTGTGGTGCTATAATAAAGTGGCTTAAGTGTTTATATACCACCACTGTCAACTGGTTAGAAAAATAAGGTAAAGACATCCAGACACACTAAAAAATGGTTAGCTTCTGCAACTAGATAACTTACTGCTTTAGAATATTTAGTTGTGGCATTGGAAGGTTAAGATTTTGAGTCTTCTTTTCAGACACATTTGGAGACTGGCACATTTGTTCTCTTCATAAATTTATACCAATGAGCACTCATGCATAATACAAGTTAATATAAATAGAGGAAAAGAGGAGCTGAAGGGACCAGGAATGCAGACTACAAGTTTGTTTAGTCAAGCTGATAGGTAAAATATAAACAGTGAAAATATAAGTTTTGTTTTTCTTTCACCAAGGTATACATACTCCAGATCTTTCTAACTATGAACACCTAACACGTAGTGAGGAAGTCCCCAGTGACAAAGGGTATCTGTGTGGGTGGTGGTCCTTTATCCCTAGGCATTGCTTTTGCTAAAGACTGAAGGTGTACTTCTACAGTCATACCCTTTATTTTCATTCTGCAGAAAACTGCCAAGGCAGGTTTTTCATTCTGTGGGGTTGTGGGCTAAGGCTTTTCATCTACTGCATCATGTAAAAGCCCATGGAAAGAGGAGCTCTCTAAACTCTCCCACGGAGGCAACAGTATCCATTTTACTGAAGAGCAGTAGTAGCTATTTAATAAGATAATGGCTGTGGACCATAATCTGCAATAAATTACTTTCCCCATCTTTCTAGTGTAGAAAAAAGAGAGTGCTCTTGTGTGTGTATGGGTGTGAGTGAAGAATGGAGGGGAAAAACAGGAAAGACATGAGGGTACAGACGGTGGCTGTAGTCAGGTAGGTGTTACTCTATAGAACAAGGAGGTCTTAGAGGATCAAGTGAGAAACAGGTCTGTCCATCTGACTTTCCATGCCATCTCTAAAAGCAAATGAAATTGAAGACAACATAGAATTCAGTCTTCTATGTCAGATTCAGGACTTGCGTTGGGGATCTCAGGCATTTTGTACTGGCATTCTCGCTGTGAGTTATCTTGTTGCTAGTAGTAAATTATACGAAAAGATTCAAAGCTCTTAAATACTACAAAAAATCTGAGGAAAAAGAACTGGTGCTTGAGAGAAAACTCTCTTTGCAACAAGTGTTGGTCTCTGTTACACATGCATTCTCTATACTGCTTGCTATATTTCTAGCAAGTTCAGAAGTTATGTGGTAAATCAAGGTAAATTTGGCTAGCAGTATGTAATCTTATTTTATAAGCACATTTTGTAGACACATGAAATGTGCAAGTTCACAAAAAATGATCAAAATTATGAAACATATTCACTTTTTAAAAAAGTAGCTGAGCATGTCTTATATAGCTAGGGTTTTTTAACATTACATTATCTTTAAAAGTGGATTACTGGAAAACTGTCTTTTTGACTTAGTAATAGAAGCAGGAGTGTGCAGAAAGCTCAGAGTTTGTCATTTTTTTTCCGTTCTAACATAAAGAAATGTGTGAAGTTCCTACAGCTCTTCAGAATGGCCTAGTAATTGAGCCTGGTTATAGTCTCATTAATGCACAAGTTTCATTTGTCACCTCCTTTCTTTGAGGATTACACACGCTGATTCATCAAGACTTGTGACACCTGGTTTCCATTTGCTCTGTTTAGTGCTCTTTTCTAATCAGTTAGTGCTGGAGTGGTGCAAGAAACAGTCTGAAAGTAAATTGTACTAGCTTACTGAAAATGAATAACTTTCAGCTTTTTGTTAATACACCATAAAATACCTTTTCACTCTTTTTGCATGGTCTTTGCATACCTTTCTTTTAAATACATTTAATAACATACTTGGTGCAACTACTCATAACATAAAAGGAGCACACAAAGCTATGTATACTTAACAGGGGAGATGTAGGTCCCTCATATATGTTCATTATAACAAAAAGTAATTGACTTTAATTCATGTAAATGTAAATGACAAGGATAACACAGGCAAGATTCTTCCTTGATGAACTACAATATCCTTGTTAAGTTCCATGGTTTTTAGTTCCATGGTTTAATAATATGTTCGCATATAATCTTCCCTCTGCCTTCGTTCTATACTTCACTTTCTAAAATATGTATTATTTCAAGTATTTCCATTCTGTGTGTCACTGGCAAATGCCAAAAATAGAGAAAGAGAGACCTGATAAAGTATGACAAAAGTTTCACGGGTAATTGCCTTCACATATCCAGTTCAGCTCTCATCTCTCCTAATTAGCCTCATTACCATACCTTAAGACAGACCAGCAGTCACTCAAACTCCCTGTTTTTTCTGTCAAAACTATTGCTGACAGGCAAATGGACAACACATGCACTGAGTAAGTCTATTCTAGACTATTTTTTTACATGACTAGCCTCCAGCAGAAAACACAAAACAATAGGTCCTCTATAAATGTATAATGGAAGTATACATACAGTGTGTGAATACTCGATAAATTATGGTTCTATTCATTGCTCTGCCATCACTTAAAATGATGACAATAAAAAAAATCGTTCTCATACACAATCATTCTCTAGGACAGCAAAGAGATCAAAAACAGAGCAGTATTTCACTATGACTGATACGCTCTTTCAGAGCAGCCTCACCAGTCACTGAAAAAATAATCTGAGTACAGTAAAGCTTGAATACGTCCATGTAATTCTGCTTTTAGCACACCCACATTATCTCAGGAAGCTTTTTGTTTTTACAAACCATGTTCAAATGAAAATGCTTCATCCCATTGCCCATATTCATTTAAAATTAGCTCATAAAAAGTATCCACAGAATCCTGCAATAGTTCACAGGGGCACTAGAAATATTTTAATATTGAACACTTGCTTTCAAAACATTAAACTGTATAAGGGGAAGCCACTGAAACACTTCACAATGTCAATTTCTTTCCCACTGTTGTTCTAGTCACACATTGCATTACAAAGCTCAGATACATGGCATTTTGTTTTCATTTTCCCTGATTACAAATTTCACTGTATCTAACATCTAACAATTTGGATATTTTTTTCTATTACTACCTCCTGTTAAATGGTACAATTTTTTAGTGATTCATCAGTTTTTCATACTCATAGCACTACCAATAAAATAAAAAAGCACGTTTCACGATTTTTGTAACAGAAATCCAACACTTGCTGTGTCACCCATTTGAGAACCGAGTACTACACAGTTACCGGTCTGTCCCTCCCCCGGCCTGCTCCCCAGTTCCTCAGACACAATCTTCCTTGTGATTTTACATTTCTTTTGTACTGCGCTAGTTGCGATTCGATCTCTATAGCAAAAAATCAGTGAAATGGATTTTCTGCATTTTATAGTTTGGGGAAAAAACAGTCCATTCAGCGTGACTGAAGAATACCCCGAAGGCCAATATTTACTAAGCACGGCACACACACAGGAGCCTTGTTAAAAATCCACAACAAATCTCTCATTGCAAACAAATCCAGAGGGTTGAGAACTGCTGCAACTGTCGAAGTAATGCTGATCCTGACAGTAGAAAGCTGCTTTTTTACCAGTCTAACAGCTAGCTAGATG
>WBMW01000976.1:121406-129602 GCA_013396635.1 Penelope pileata
TACTCAGACTGTGATCACAGCTCTAGTAGTTGCAATCATTTAGCAATTCATCTTCTGCAGGTTACTGTGTTAGTCCTGCCAGTTGTCACAATTACTCTTACGTCCATTTGAGGATATAATAAGTGAATTTTTGGACACTGAGGAATGCAATTAACCTACAAAACACTGCTTTTTATCAACTACTTATTACTTTACACCATAAATGCTGTGTAAGTTTATTAGCATTTTTCAGCTGAATACTATACATGTTTTAAACATGGACTAGATATGTACATTAAGAATTTGAAAATCAGTGACTCATTCCTATGTTTCCACAACTACACAAACAGAAAATAGTTTTCTGAAGAAAATGGAAATTTCTGGAAACTAAATTACAATGAAATTAATACAATTGTTTCCTTGAAAGTTAAAATAATGTAAATCCATATCCACAACCTGGCCCTTGTAATAGCCCATCTCAGCAGCAGGATGGTGCCTTCTCTGGGGTTTTACTTTCCTATAAAATTTCCCCACCAGTAAGAACTGTGTGCCATGAACTTAAGACTCACAAACAGTTACTATATCATTCCAACAGACGTTGCAGAAAGATGTGCAGACCAAATTAGATGTGCTGCTAGCCAAAACTATGAAATTCTGACTGAATAAAATATTAAGAGGTCCTACAGGAGATTGGAAGTCACATTTAACTGATGGTCAGAGACTCTCTGCATACAGATGACTTTAATACAATCGACTAGACAAGACTAGGAAAGAACTAGAGTGAACTTTTCATTTGGAAATAAAGTTTACTCTTCTATTTTCAGTATCTATGATTACAATGTTGGTGAATTTTTAGCAGTCCATCCGAGACGAATAATTCTAAACAGTATCATTTTGCCATTTATTTTGCTTGTCACTTTGAGAGAAAGTTGTTATAGGGCTGAAGCCAACTTAGATGTTTATTTATGTCCTTTGAGAGGTAAGGAGAAAAAAAATACAAAGAACAAGACAGTGAAGAATAAAAAGAGAAATGTGTTGGCATGGACGCTGATTTCCCAGTAAGATTGATTCAGCAGCAGCCAACAGCAACATCGCTGCTCCAGAGCTGCACGAGTGCCCTGCCTCTCTTTGCTTTGCGTCATATAGGTGCCCAAATATTACACCAAGGAAGATCATATAAACAACTATCCAAACAGATACCCATGGTCAATTTACACAGCTGGGACATAAACGCCAACACCTGCTCTCTTTTGGCAGCCAGAAAAATGTCCTAGTTGGACTCACTCTTTCCAGAGTAGCTCAGGAACGTTGGGGCATCCCCACTGTTGGAACTGACATGTTCCACAGATAGCATCTACCTGGGATCCATGGGCAGCTCCGAACTGCCTTCTAGACACAGACAACACTGGGATTTTTGACAAGTAGCGTTAGCCGTAAACTGAAATGTATGTAATGAACATCCTCTTATAACAGAAAAATCAGATATCACCTAGTCTCAGACGTAGGTAATTAGGAAATCCACATTGTTTCAAGTGAGCAAACAGAGCAACACTTGAAATTCACAATTTACTTGAAAAGAAATGGTTGGGTTCTGCCGCAGTTCCTAGCAACAGAGATGAAAATCTCAATCTGAAACTGGTATGAAAACAAATTCAAATAACTTTCCAGACAACATGGGGATGGTTAAGCTATCCCAAGAACTTGGAAAACTATGATTTGACTTCAACCTCAACCTTTCAGCACAAACTCAAAGCAAAATCAAGACAGGCACAAAGAAACAATTGCTTTCATCACCTGAATCACATTCTTTTTGATCCATATGTTCTGTGGTTTTCGCTGCCTGAAAACACCCGTTATGAAAGATCTACAAGGAGACAGAGACAACTGCAATGTTATTCTTCTTCTAAATGTTAGCTTCAGAATAATAAGAAAGAAAAATGGAGCCAGAAACAAAAAGAAATGATATCTCCTATTTCTTTACATGTCAAAAGCCCTGAGAAAATAATCATATAACTTTAATTAAAAAACGTTAGGTCATTCAAAATAAAATAGCAAAGTAAATCAGTAAGGAATAGAATTTGGACAATAGAATCTGAATACATAAGGTGGCAAAAGTAATTATATTACTCTGTGTATCTTAAATACAGGAAATATTCAAATAGTTCTCAAATGCATTAAACAATGTACACATCTACTGCAATTACAACAAATTAGAATACTTTGATATACTTCTTAAAAGCTTTGGACTTTACAATCTATTTAAGTCATATAAAGTGAGCAGGAGACATTTTGAAATAAAAAAATGAGTGACAAATACTTCAGATAAGTTGCTGCTTTCAGGTATTTCCTCTAGCAGGTTTTGTTCTTTTTTTTTTTTTTTTAACATGATCAATTAAAAATAAATGCAACCAAAACCCATTCTGCAATTCCAAGTCTTTTGAAAACTGACATTTCAATGTGAAAAGAATAAATACTGTTGCCATTACATCAATGCCTCTGCACAAAAATTTCCCACCATTATCTTGAAAGCTTTAAATGACTATCTTTGGGAAATGAGAAATGAGAGGTATTGTTAAACCCAGCAAATGAATGGTTTTAAAACAGCAACATTAAAGCTGTATGTAATAAATACCGAGGGCTAAAAAGAATACAGAGCTTCCCAGTGTATCCACATACATTGAACTAAAGCTGCTTGTCGTATTCCTTTGAGTTTAGGAGCCTCCAAAGACTTGGATAAGATAGGAGAGCAGGCCATTCCCTACACCTTGGCATTCTCTATATCTGTACAAAGGGCAGAGCAGCCAAGCTGTGCTATATATTACTCTGAAAATATCCCACAAACAGTACATAAAAGCCCCACATTTTGGTCAAATCTATTCTAGATACATACATGCAAGTACAGAATTAGACCAGTGGAAATTAACTAAGGAGTTGCAGATGGCCTTGTATATAAAGCAGTACAATACAAGAAAGACCATCTGGAAATATGTTTTGTCCTTAACCAATTTTTTTTTTTAAACTTCTTTCTACTTTCCTTTTCTAGATGCAATTTTTAATTGTGCAATGAAAACGTGTTTGTTTCAGTTTCAAAAAAAATATATCCAACTTGAGCTATACACCTGCCAAGTCAAGAATCTGAAATAGAAGGGAAGGCTAGACATTGAGGAAATCAACATCTTGAGCATCAAAATTATATGGGGATAATCGCTAAGTGTTTAGGAGGTACAGCTACAGACTGAAGCCTTAACAATGTTGTGTTACAGCAAAAAGATACCTATTTAGCCAAGGCATTCCTCATGAAGCAAGCAGTTACTCTTTGACTGGGACGCATGGAACTACTGCTCCTGGTGCCTGAACACCTTTACACTGTCACGCTCACAGTTCAGTGGTTCCTGCCCAGGTGCAGTGGGGAACAATCTAAGTAATGGCCAAGTGAGGAGGTACCCACGCTCCTGGGAAACAGGAGACTGCCGACTTCGATCCTGTCAGCCTCCAAGTGCCCATATTCAGGTGCCACACTAGCCTACTCCTCACATGGATCAAGGTTCTTCGCTTGTAAAATACTTTAAACTTACAGTAAAAACTATTTAATTAGCTTTCACTTTTAGAGAAATGCCTTGTGATGAAATGTTACAGTATATTTTTCCTATCCTGAAATAAGGAGAGCATAAATGCCCCATTAGTGACACTGTATGTAGTGTGTTTTAGATTATATTTTCAGGCTAATATGTTATGACCCTGGACAAATAAAACCAAAATAAATTATATCCATCTTTCTATAAATTCCATAATAGCTTAATTGTAAGATTTTTTCTTTTCTTTTTCTTTTCTTCATTTGGCATTTTTAAATATCCAAATTGCTTGCATATGTTCCTTCCCTCCTCCTCCTCCTCCTCCCTTCTCTGAGCCGAGGGAGGCTGTCGGTTTGTCACTGCGATAAATAAAAAAGGGGGGCAACTTAGAGATGTCCACATTTTTTCTGGATTAGTTACTGTACCTGCAGCGCACCATTAACAGCATTACATATGCAACAACAAAACAATGTACACCATTTTTGCTATGACCTCCTGCATCATGCTTATTTTCACATTTATATATCACACATAATGTGGAACAAGGCTACAGTGTGCTCTTCTGTATTAACAAATCTCTTTTTTTTCTCACACAGGACAAACAGGGTGGCAATAACAGCATTTGTTGTTTTTTGTGAGAGGCACACACTGCTAGTCTATGGGGTCAAGTGCTCTGTAACCTGCTTATCAGCAGTTACCACTAGATACAGTTTAAGAGAACAATTCAGAAATGGTTTTGATTGATTGCAACAAACTGGCAGTATAATTGCACTCAAGCCATTAGGAATCCAATTGAACCCTGATCGAGTACTTCATTACTCCTGCTCTTTTCACAAGGGCACACCATCCCAAGTAATATTTTATATATTATAAAAGGTTAGGTTTGAAAAATTAGCATTACAAATGTCACATTTACTTCCAGCTGGAAATGTGCAACAATGTGTGACAATACTGAATAAAATGTTGAAACATGTTTTCCTTTTGTTTTACTTTACTCATTTTTGTAATACAACACTGGTTACTGGAAAATGCCTTACAGCTTTATTCAAAACACATGTTCAAAGATCTGAATGAAAAAAGCTTTGACTCTCTCTGGAACATCTAACCGATATATCATTGGTGTGCTTTAAATTTTTTTTCTTACTGTCAAGAACACTTTTATGTTTTTAAGATTTATTTAAACTAGTTTATTATATAATGAAGCTTGTCAGATCATAAGAACAAAGTCAAACAATATGCTCTATATCAAAGTGTAACATTTAACATATAGATTTAAGTATACATATCAAGTGCAATGCAATCAAGCAGAGTTTAATCTGAAAATGCAAATGGTTCAGATTATTAAAGCCACATCTGTCCTTTGAAGCATGATTTAGGCTGTTTATCAAAAAGCTATGTGTAATTATATTATTCCCTCCCACCAAACATATTTTAGCCATGGGTTTCTTCATTTGAAAACCTTTGGGTTTAACTCCAGGGCCAAAATTTCACAGCCTAAACCACCAACTAAAATACAAACACAAACATAAATTTGAAAATGTATATAATCACTTTTGGTCTACGATCTAGTAAGTTCGGGGAGTGGTTTTGACTACATTAACCCAACAGTGATAAGAGACTTGCAAAAACAAGTATTAAAACTGAATTTTCATATTTCTTTTTTTGTATCTGCAAATATACATTGCCTCAGCAAATCCTGCTACTGTGCATAAGCACAGTCCGAGGCAATACAAAAGCTGGGACTCAGGTTTCTTCTGCTTTCAACAACAGTATCGATTTTAAACGTGTACTCTCTGTTTCTCAATTGGGGAACACTCCTATATCTTTCCTATTTTAAAATCATCTGCCTCTTACAGTGCCTCTGCTAAGAGGGGAGAGAATGCACACTTTGTTTTAAAATGCTACTGTAATGATTTGAATCATTTGCAAATTAAAATATTTCTTGTACTGATCCAGTTAAATTCTTGAAAAGATCAACAGGGAATTTTCTCCACTGCAAATAGCACATTTCTACAGATTTAAACTCTTAAGTCTGCCATGCAAGTGATCCATTAATCCTGTCTAAAAAGCATGGGAATACTTATCAATGGAGATCTATACCGCTATGATACCGTGCACAGATCCAGCAGCCGTGCAGTGTAGTGACAGTTCTCACTGCATGCAAAACCACAAGCAAAACATTTGTGCTTTTAGACACATTAAAAATGCCTTCCTCTGCACAAAAGAAGGAGTTCTTATGAGTTCCTGGAAATCTGAGCGCTATATTTAGTTTTTGTGAATCTAGTACATAGGTACCTCCAAAAGTAATGCCTCCTATTTATTTCCATGGAAACTACAACAGCTACAAAGAGCACAATAACATTAGTTGATAGTGCAAATTCTCAGCTACAAAACAGTTTTTCAACACAGTCACCACCATCAGCTGTGCATTTTTGTCAGTGATGAACAAAAGCCTGCATGCTGCGCTCATAAAAATCTGCACCACTGGAGGTGACCACTGTCGCTGTCATCACTGCTGAAACGCACCACCACCGCCTCACTGAGCTGACATCCACTGTTTGGTCTCCATCATTGTTCAGCAAGCATCAATGAATGTCAATGGGTGCCATTTTTTCCACACAGAGGAATTCAGTTCCACACCTTTGATTCATACACACTGCCATGTCAGATGCCATTTGGTCAGACTACCCCTCTACTGCCATCTGTCACACGGCAACAACATGGAACAGAATACTGGTGGGAAGGTTCAGCCTCTACTGCCATACCACCACCCCTGATGTTGTGGGCCAACATAATAAAATGGGACGTATTACTTTGGGAGAAGCCCTCGTAAAAAGCAACAGGCTGCACAGTTGATACTCAATTTCAAAAGTTACAATTTTAACAATTGATATAAAGATTAAAAACATCAACTGCTTCGCTATGCTTCATTTTGAAGGTCACAGGCTACAGATCAAAATGTTTATTATCTGTTTAAAAAACAGTTACCCAGATGCTCACCTGTTGGTGCTTATGAAAAGAGAAATTTTTCAGCACGCTTTGATTTTGTTGGATTTGGCTTCATAATGCCAACTTACACATGTACATCAAATATCCACAGGGCACTCAAATGTATGACAAAGTGAAAGGTGTTAATTTAATTATGATTTACCATCTTTGCCCAGCCTCATATGGAGAAGTGCCCTTTCCCACAACAAAATGCTGAGCTGAAGTGATCAGGGTTCAGCAGGGCAGAATTCCTGCTCAGGACAAAGCCCCTCATCTTTCTATAAACTTTTCTTCTTTAATTCAGAGAGAAAGAACAGTGTGGAAAAGGAAGTAAAGCAGCACTAAAAAAGCATTACTTCATCACATCCTAATTTGGTTGGCTGTTCTTAAATGTATATATAGTCCCACTAAGCAAATGGAGTAAGTTTTAAAACAGACACTGATGGTTATTCTTTTTCACAACGCAGACATTGTTTGATGGAATTTACACACCACGGGTGGCTTGTTAGATAAATAACAGAAAAATAAGTACAGTATGACAACGTCTATTTTTAATACTATTTTGGGATGCTGAAAGCAACAACCAAGATTTTAGGTGTTTTTACAATATTGTAGTACATTAAAAAAACACAACTGTCCAAAATTATCCCAACTAAAATAACATATGTTCCAGATAAGCAAAATAAAAAGACTGTAGCGAGTGGTGGAACTACAGCCACCCACAGCCTCCAGCCCTACAGTCTTCATATGTGTTACTGAACACTAAGCCAGGTTCACAGCAGGCTCAGAAGGTTAACAAATCAGGCTCTGGTGGGCCAAGAAAGATCCCAGAGACAACATTTTTTTCACTGTTTATATCAGTTACATTATAATAAACTGTTCCACATGGGGATAATAAATGTTACCCCAGTGGCAGGCACATCGACAACCACGTTTGCTAGAACAAACAATGTCAGGACAAAGGGAGTTTGAGTTTGGTGGGGGAGGACAGAAAGATTAACAGAATAATCCTACCTCAAGATTTCCTTGATTTTGTAAGCTTAGATCTCAGTCTGAATGTCTTTTAATACTTCTTAATGCATAAGATTATTGTTTTTTCTTTCTGATCAAGTAAGCATTTGCATGTCAAAATCAGAAGCACTTTCAGACTGCACAACATTTCTCCAAACATAAAAACAGAGCATTTGGTCCAGGTCCAACAAAGGTTTTAGGCATCTAAAATGGGATTTAGTTGGTCCTTAGGTGCCTGAATCCAAAACTGTGAGCTATATTGCCCCTGCTTTGCAGCCATTAACCCTGAAAACAGCTCTGGCTTTCACTTGAAAGATCCTCAGCCATGTGAAGTTCTCCATTTTGCAATTAGCAGAGCTACCTGTTGTAAGAGACTGTTTTGGAACCTTTTGTCTCAAAGTTTGCTGTGAGAACTCTCTTGTCTCAAAGTTTGCCCACCTGCCCGAAGGCTTGCAGACCAGGGACAATGAGAGACAAGCAGCCGCTAAACGGCCATCGAGCAGCCTTTCAGCCTGGCACCTTGAGGGAGGCACCCACCGAAGGGAACGGGCAAGCCCGGGCTTGCACCGTCCATGCCCGTTCGTGTGATACGTGACATACCTGGGTGCCCAGGAATGTCATGCTGGCCGAAAAGGAGGATAAAAAG
>WBMW01000976.1:129651-216002 GCA_013396635.1 Penelope pileata
ACCTGTGCCTCAAGAGCTCCCTGACTGTCTGCTACATAAGCTCAGCAGAAGTTTGGAAAATAGGCAAAGCACAATGAAATGTCTCTTCAAAAACAATCATAGCACTTAAGTGTAGAAAAATTTCAGAGCAGCTGGGACCACATGGGCATGAAGACAAATGTAGTAGCTCTTAACTCTAGATTCATTGTTACGACACTTGCACAAAAAATAGGTGGGGTTGATTGTAGATACTCAAGTGCTCTGGAAGCAAGACCACTTTTCAGGAAGGAATTCAAAAAGAAAGGACCAGAGGAAGCAAGAAAGCCTGATTCTGGAGCTCAGCATCTCGTTCAAGAGTGCTACTTCTTTGGCCTTTCTCTTGTTTTTTGCTACTTCCAACAACTGCTGTGACCAGCCATGTTATGCAAAAATCCTCACTTTCGTTTTCCATACGTGTGGTTGCGCTCTTTTTTTTGCCACAAACATAAAGAAATTATTTTAAAAATTGCTCCCCAGACTACGCTTCATGGATGTCACTAGTAACTAACCTCCCTCCACTTCTATTTCCCTTTGAGTAAAACCTTCTATTGTCTCCTTGAGTCAGTCTCATCTTTTCATTACTCATGGAGAAAAACCTCTCACATGCTTCAACCGTTCAAAAGACTTCTTGCACCCCAAATCAAATGCAAGATCATTAGTTAATGACATAATGCTTTTATCTTGCCTGCTGACAAGAAACTCACCTGAAGAATAAACAAGGGTTATTAAAATCCTGACAATGGGGAAAATAAGCATCCAGACAAAAAATACTCAGTGTCTCCTGGATAAGGAGAGGATTCCTTCCACACAAATTCCCGTACCTCACATACATTTCTCAGTCTTTTAATGTCAAGAACTTCAGGGACTGAAGTTTACTAAGATGACACTAACATAAATGGCAGGCTCTATCATAAATGAGAATAAACAATTAATGATTTGCTTCGTCTGGTCTCTCATAAATTACAGCCAGGCATAAGTTGAGGACAGAAATGAGAAGCTGTTTTATAACAAGTACGTTTCTGGAACAGTCTTTCCACAAGAATAGCAGGGTTTTTGTTTTTTTTTTTTAAAAAAAAAAAAAGAGTTCAATCTATTTTAAAATAGAACTTGATCTAATTATTAGGGGCCAATGTGACATCCTATGACTGTGCACAGCTGAACTTAGCACACAGGAGGTCTCTTCCAGCCATGTGCTGCTCCTGTTATAGGGCCAGATAAACAAGCTGTACAGAGAAGCTTCTTTCCTCTTCTCCAAAGAACACCTAGCTTGATCATGATTTTGTGGTGGATCTCAGGCGTTATGGAAAATTGTCAGCAGCCTAATTACAGGGAAAGGTACAGATAAATGAAAGCTGGGTTAGAGATGTAGTTATACTGTAGTACACTGTGCCTGGCTTCCTGGCAAAATTTATGACCTTGTTATACTGAAGAAACCTACATAGCAAAACCATAGGCCTGTTAACATAAAAAATGAGCTGAAAAGCCAGACTGGACAAAAATCCAATTGTCAGGATGAGACTGTCTGCAGCGGCCCAAGTTTCTCACTTGCAGTTGCATAAGAGGCTTTTTGGGTTGCAGTATTCTTGGCAGCCTGAGCAAGAACAGAGACTGTTCAAGTTACACAACTACAACGTCATTAGTGGCTTCTGAGGAGTGTGCCCAGAGCTGCCCGAGTAAGTTAGCATTATGCTAAAACATAAGCTGCTAGTTACAATCTTCCCTGTTGTGTACACAAGCCATAATCATATCACTGTTTCTCATCCAAAGCATACCAGCGAGCAGTGGGAGCACTGCCTTGCCTGCCTCCTTGCAAGGCCATAGACAGCCCCATGTGTCTGTTTTCCTGCCCAGTTACTAGCATCTTTCAAGAGCCGAAAAGCCTGGGAAAGCATTAGTCATTCATTTTTATTTTTCATTTTTAGCAAGGTCAAGAGACTTCTTCAGAAACGGGTATATTCAGACACCAGTTACGCCAGCACCGATCTGGAGCTGAGTCAGTTGTTCTTCCTCTTCACAGAAGGCTTACTCTCTGATTTGTGCAGATTTTTTTCAGTACCTCACCGACTTCTACATAAGACCTTTGACTTTGTTGTTGTGCTTACTTTCTCATTTACTTCTTTCTCTCTTTTGCTGTAGTGAGCATCTTTACTGACCATACCTATTTTCCTAAGAAATCAGACTCAGTCACCCACCTCAAAGCATGCTAAAGCCATTTACTCAAACACAGAGACTTTATTAGAAGTATTGCCAAGTAGCAATAACCTGAGCAAGGAGATGCTGTTCTTTACAGCCCCCTACTATTCATCTAAAACTATGAACTGATGTTTTCCATCCTGTGTCTTTGCTGTTACATTACCAAGTGTGTTAAATCTTTTTTTTTAATATAGTATCATTTTTTTTCTTATACTGCAATAGGATATACAGGAGATGTAACACCAAGTCATGGTCAATTCCAGCAAGTATTTTTAAAATACTCAATAGCTACCTTGTCCCCATTTCAGACTCCATAGTTTTGGGTACTGCCCAAAAACTATCACCAAACTGAATTAAAGATTTTTGTTGGTCCCTTCCTTTTCATCTTCCTTTTCATTTTTAACTGCAGCAGCTCATCACTAAGGAGGGATTACATAATATATGAGATCAAATAACAAATGATCTTTTAATAATGCAAAATTTTAAAAGTCATCTTGATTTTTTGAAAAAAAAATCATTCTCTTAACAGGGTCTTTGCCTAGGCACGTACCCTTTAAAGTATCTAAGGGCCTTAGGACAGGATTTTTTTCTATCAACTTTAATCATAGTTGTACACTATTAAAGAAAAATAAAAGGTGTCTAAGCTATGAAGAACACAGAGATGACAGTGAAGTTAAACATGTAGCACTGGTGTAAGCATCTGTGAGATGTCTAACATTCCTACTGCCAGAATGAGCACCCCCTCCGACTTGTCTCCTTGTTGGATAAAGCTGTAATGTCTGAATTCATCCACAGTTTGAGAATTAAGACTACCCTTTCCCACCCCCCTGAAAACTAGTAACTTAGAAATATTCTAAAAACATCAAGGAATGTTTTGATCAAGTGCATGAGATTTTTCAGAACAGAACTTTGAAGTGTCCCGTCTGATTGAATCACTTTCAGGCAGGAGGGGCTGTGCTGTTCAGAAAGCCAGACCCTCCCACAGCATCTCAGAGAATCACCCTGAAGTGAAGGCGCCCAAAATGCTAACATTTAGTATTTACATATTCTTTTAATTTTTTCCCCTGATTGTTTCATCTGAAATCCCACAGCAAATCAAATGTTTTCTATTATTCCTCTCCTGTCATGTCACTAAAAATCAGTATTCTAGAAAGAGAATGCATAAAGCATTTCACTTTGACGTTTGTGGTTTCTGAAATCACTGACATAAGAGAAAACATTTTCACTTAAAGTAGTCAAAATGATAACTGACCTTTCACTTATGCTGACCAGACTTACTATGTGCCGCTCAATCACTGGTATCTATCACTCTTAATTAGCATCTACACAATAAAACTGCTTAGTTCAGAAGTGTATTAATTACTGGTTTACGACTCTGCTTCCTATTATTCTGGCAGTACAGCAACAACCGTAAAAAGCCTGGCATTTTTCAGCACAAAGGGGCAGTATATGTTATGTGTGATTCATGAAACTTTCATTAATATTTAAGTTCACGTGGTTTAGAGGAGCAGAAGGGAATGAGCTGTTTGTTCTTACTTCGTGCCCAGAGGATTTAGTTCAATTTTCAGTCCAGTACAAATTGCACGGTGTGATAGCGCAGAAAATCTGCTTTGCATATATCCTTTCATTCACATTGTAAGACACAAATAAAAATAAAAACACGAAAAATACATGAATTCAGGCATCTCTCTTCAAAATTCAGTGTATTGAGACAGAAATCTAACAGGAGAGAAATCAAAGAAAATACTCCATATTGGAAACACCTGCATTTGACAGAGAGCAAAGCATATACCATATTATTTGTATTTAAATTAACGGGTTTTTTTTTCTGTTTTAATGATTTTGCAGTTCAAAGAACAAAATTACAATTAAAAAACGATATAGCATTTGCTGTAATATTTGTTGTGATGTGTTACTTGAGACTGTGTGTCCCACATCCAAAGTTTAGAAACATAATCTACTTGAAAGAAGTGGCTGCAAGCCGAAACTAGAAATGAGGATTCATTTAGTCTTTTGTTTCAGAGCACTGTCTGGGGCAAAGTGTATGACTACAATTCAAAGGAAAAACAAAAGCAGCAGAAAGATGAAATACTCAAAAAAAAAAAAAAGGAAAAACTCTAGCATAAAAGCAAGAAAATGTGCAAGCAAATTTTTAAACAGAAAACATGAGATTGTCCTGCATACACACAGGTGGAGATTTTTAACTTAAAAGATATCAGTACATGGGGACTGTCTGAATTCTGGCATGCACAGAGATCTGGTTTGCAGAGCAGATCCCCCCAGAAGACCTGGCCTCAGCTCCCAGAAGGAAAACCCATCGACACCAATAGGCAGGCTGAGCTCTGACCAAGAGCAGAGCACGCAGCAGGGGTCCGCACCACCGAGGTTAGAGCGCGACGCAGCTGGAAGCATTCAGGCAACAGAGCAGTGAACAACTACGCTCACCAGCTCTTTACATTGCACCCTCCCTTCTAGCTCAAGACTCTTCTTTACCATGGAAGATACCATAATCTTATACAGTGACTATCAACTGTGTAATCAAAAGATTTGTTTTGGCAAATATTTAAGTTTGGCTTCTCCATTACGCAGCAGATTTGCTGAAGGGAGAATAGAGTTTCAGAATGTGAAATAGGAAGACGGTCACTTTGATTGCAAAGTTAAGCCAACTAAAAGAGAAGTGGATGCAATTTATGCCAGGCATGGATTAGTTTTAATATTAACTCACTAACGCTCCAATGAGAGCATCAGTTCATAGCCATAGACAATATGAAGATTCATCATTCTCTCAGAAGAGAAACTGAATGAAATACTGGCACTGATTCTACTGAGATTTCACTGTTTATTTTCAGAAATGTCAAAGATTCATTGAATTTCTGGTTGGAATGGACAGCTTGTATATCACAGGCCATTAAATTTCTACTCAAAGCTGCTGGATCAAAGTCAGTAATTTGTATTTGGTTAAAGGTTTTGTTGCTGTGCTAAAATAGTCTACTTAAAAAGACATCCCATCTTAATTTGGATACACCAAGACACCCCACCAGCAGTTTCTCTGAGCTGTTGTTCTCTAATCCGAACTTATAAAACTTCCACTTCCAAACTCTAGTTTTCTCTATGCTTTTCTCAATTGGAAAAATATCCTTATTAGCGCATTGTATTCTCTCCTCTGGAAGATCCTACGTATGGCAATCAAATCAGCTCTGAAGTTTTCATTTTTTCTATGAGCTACATGAACTGAACTGCAAATTACCCACCAAACGTAGAGTTGTACTGTGCAACTTGTCTATTCGATTTCTATTTAGTATGTTCTTACTACATCCTGTAGTCCAGAACTGATGTCACTTGCAGTAGTAATGCTACAATTATTTTGGATGCCCAGTGAAAATGTTTAATACTGTTAGCTCTGTAATTAGTATTTATGAACTCATCCTCTAAATATTTATAATCAACTGCGATTCACCAGTAATGACAATTTTTTGAGGTTTGTCAGTTAACCAGTTCTTAATCTATTTAACCATGTATGGTAATGATATGGCAATGCTAAATATTAATACAAATAATGTTTATGTATTAAATACCTTTAGAAAATCTAAGTTTCTCGCTAAGCAGGTTTTCCTAAGTCTGTAAAATACTTGTTAGAAACATCAAATACACAAGCTTAAATAGTTTTCATCTCTGATTTCTAAACCTCTGTGATAAATAAACTCAGGTATGATTTAGCCTTCTTAGTGAGACAGACAACGCTCCAAATGTTCCCTTTGGATTGCAGTTCCTAAACCACATGAGCAATACTCAGTCAACTGGAAAACCACTCAGGTTCATAAAATGTATACAAACATTATTACATCAAGACACACGATATAACAATATAAGTTATTGTAAATATGTATATATTGCAATTAGCTTATTCCCAGTGAGACGTGGAGATTAAATTTGGTATTAAAATGACAACTTGGAGGAAGAACTTTTTTCATCGTATGTCAGAAGAACTTACATAAATTGTCTTTGTTCTGCTACTTTGTGAAATAAATTAAGTTTTCTGTATGTCTTCTCCTCACAGAGGGCTTTATGGTCTTCTATATGTTTTGAAATTTGACTCGTTTTCATTTTGAAATGTGTTTCCTTTTTTCTTTGCAGATAGAAACTAGTCCTCAAAGGAATTCTTCCATCAAGTCTACATGGTAACACACACTGTACCTCTCAAAAGATATATACGCAGACAAATAAAATGAAAAAAAAGCAATCTTAACAGGAAACAAATCCAAAATCAGCTGTATGTTGAAAGGTTGGAGGACTGATCAAATGACTAAAGATCTCTTTTCTACTGAGTGATTGACAAAGTATAATCTGGGTACAGACAGACTGTCTGCTTGGCCATACGTGCACATACCTGTTATGTTTTGCTAAACATTAAGAGCTACTTTCCACTTATCTGAAACATAAAACCCACCAAATACAGTAAATCCTTGATACAGTAATAAAAGCCTATTTAGAGAAACTGAAAAGTTACTCTTGTTCATTTATAGTTCTAAACTTTCAATTAAGGTTGTCAACATCTGAAAGTCTGATTCTGATCACATGACAACCACACAGGTAGGTCTGAAAACAGCAACCCTAACAATTCAAAATGGGTCATCAGTACAATAGCCCATCTCCTCTCAAATCAGAAAAAATCAATTGATGTGGAAAAAAAAGTTACTCATTTCATTTACAAGTAAAATACAGCTTAGATCAAAAAAGATAGCTTACATAGGTTAAGTTCAAAATAATAGCTGGACAGCTTCAGGAAAACCTAGACACATTAACGCTTTCAAATTATCTGATAACAATATTCAGCTCAAAATAGAAATTACTTCATTATTATTATTATTACTACGACTACTATTACCATTATTACTACTCTTCTTCCCTTCCACGTAGAACCAGAGAATCATAGAATGGCTTAGACCGGAAGGGACCTTAAAGCTCATCTAGTTCCACCCCCCTGCCACGGGCACGGCTGCCACCCACCAGATGAGGCTGCCCAGGGCCTCACCCAACCTGGCCTTGAATGCCTCCAGGGATGGGGAATCCACAGCTCTCTGGGCAGCTGTGCCAGTGCCTCACCACTCTCTGAGTAAAAAACGTCCTCCTAACGTCTAATCTAATCTCTCCTCACTTAGTTTTAAAGCTCAGCAATTTACTACAGCTAGTAGTCATTTGTTTATTCAGTGCATAGGCTGTTGCTGTTCCTTTTCTACAGATCACTTGTAGAAATATACTGGAGATTTGGTAAAATAGTAGACAACAACTTCAACCTTTACCCAAGATATTACAGTCTGGGACTTACATGAACTTGAGGCCTGATCCTGTAAATATGTCTGGTGAAGAGTTTACTACTTCAAGTACTCACCCTAATTTCAACATCATGATTTAAGGTCTTTGCTTGGTCAACTCAATACCTTGGGCGTTGTTCTTTATTTTGCATTGCACAAAATTAAGCGCGTAACTATTTCACATGCCCTTACAGCCAAGGGGGGTAATATCAAGATGAAAGAGAAATTGGTATGAGAAACGTTTTGCAGATGTTTATGTTATATCTTCTGAAGGCACAGTTATATTCTCTTACATCCCATACTACAAGGCATACCATGGCACTGACAGTGGGTGCCTGTGCTAGCTGCACAAACCAGACACTTGGCAGCAGCAAAAAAGTAATTCTTTGGATTGACACAGGGCCTAAAAACACAACAAAAGTGGCATTAGCTACACTATTGGTTCTTCTCTTACAGAAATGGCCCAGAGCAAGTACATTAGGGAGTGTTCAAGTTTAAGCCTGTCCCACCTCTGGCTTTTACAAAAAACTGTTAAACTAGAAGTTTTTCCACAGGGGGAAAAAAAAAACTTCAAATTAATACATGCAAAAGATGTAGTAAAAACCAAAAAACATTTAGAAAGCAGATCATTATTTTGTATAATATGCCTTATACATAGTTCCTTCATGTTTAGTTGCAGATGGAAGAAATGTCCTTCCACTACAGATCAGCTCAGTGTGACTGCACCAAATGCCTCCCTCTTCCTGAGCATGGCTGCATTTAGGGCAAGGAGGAATTTTTACATAGGAAAATGACTTGCAAAAAGAACTGCTGATGCTGGAACAAACAGTTGCCCTGCAGGACCTTTCAAGCTCTGCTTTGGCTAGGGAAACTGAAAAAGAAGCAGCATTGCCACACTCAGTTGTCACTGCCCAAGGTGCAGCCTGAAGATGCTCCCTCCGCTGGGTAAGGGATAGAATAAAAAAGATGCAAGTTTCTCCATACCTAGCTTCCTTGCCAATATCCTCTGAGGAAAAATCCCTCTGTAACACCAGATCTAGAGATTAGTTCAACTCTCTGTGTGTGAGTTAACACTATTACTGTGTTTTCTGACAGTGATTCTTTGGACACCCTCTATACTCCCAACCCCCAAATTAAGAGTCCCTGAAAGGTTCTGTTGTTCTGTAATTCCCAATTTAAGACATAATCCATATTTTACGCCATAAGTGATTGACCAAGAGAGGATTCTTACACCACAAATTGAAGATTATGTCTTAAATACTTCTAGTAATAAAAATAGAGGCCAAGGATGTATTAGCATTATTATTTCTAAATAAATTATTTCCAAAGCTTTCTATCAGCCGTTTAAAGCAATATTTTGGAGTCACCTATGACCCACATTTCTTCAGCTGTATCACATGCATATATCTCCTTTTTGTCTTTTTTCAACCCTAGGACATAAGAGCTAATATTTCAGAAAAGACAATAAACAGCAACGCAAACAGCACACTAGATTTTTTCCAGTGTGCCTACTTTTGAGCCCCATGTGCACATTTAGAATTGTTCTGTTTAATGTTTCAAGTGGAAGACTGGCTTGGAAAAAAAAAATACTGGATTGGGAACAAATTCTAATTCATGACTGTAAAACGATTTATAATGAACGCTATGGGAAGCATACCAGGCAGCTCAGACTTGAAACAACACCCACCACTCAGTCTGATGACTGTGAACATCTCTGAACGTGCCTTTGAATGCAGCTCTTATTTGGGAGATGGCAGAGAAAGGACTTTACCACATATACAACCAATGGCCTCCTTGAACTGATTCTATCTCATCCTCCACGTTATTTATACTTCATTTATGCAAGCAGCATTCCCAGTTAATGGCTGAAAAGCAAGAGCTGTCTATGGCAATATTTCATCTTTTGTTCATTTTTTTGTTGTTGTTGCTCACCCAAAAGGTTCCACAGTTGAATTCTCTCTAAGATGAATGAACATTACTACAGAGGTCATTTGAATCCACTCTTTTGAAATTCTGATCTAGTCCAAATACCAAAAGTGTAACTGCTGCAGTAGCTGCATTTCCAGTTCACGCCATGCTAACAGTCTGATGCAACATAACATTAAGAGATGTCTGCTTCCTTTATGAAGCTGTATGAGTTGAAAGAAAACATAGTTTGAGCTATGGGGTTACTCACTATGTAAACTGTGAAACAGATTTACACAAACAAAATTTCTAAACACCTAGATTGTCTCCATGTACATTACAGCATGGTGATTAATGGTGACTTACACTAAGAGAGGATTCTTTTCCTTATCCTTTCTTTTTCCTCCCTTGCTATTATGTACATATTTTTCTGGATTTTTAAACTTTTTGCTTACTGTAAAGCTGAGTTAAATTTGTAACACACAATGATCTGTTCTAAAATGGTCTAATCCAAAAACAAAGCTGTACTTATACAAAAGATAGTCACAGTCTCTCCCATAAAGAAAGAATCCAGACTGCCTAATTCATGTGCCTCACTTACAATGTTACCTCTGCTACAGCTAAAGGATGGACAAGCCTTTTCAATTAATATGAAGTTCTTCCCTGTTGGTGAAGGACCTTCAGAGAGGGATACCAGTGCCTGAGGTTTTTCCTTTTCTTCATTGATTACACTGGATTCAGCTGTCTCCAGAAAATCACTGATGTAACAACCCAGTAAGCTCACATCAGATTTTCACTGCTTTCACTAGAAGCATAAGGAAAGCCAGAAGAGGTTGGATACCTTCATTCATGAGGACTACAGACTGCCTTGAAGTGTTCTGGAAAGGTGGGAAACTCACAGCAAGGCAGCAACAGCAGCATTGTGCCTGACTCTGGCACAGAAGTCTATCAGCAGGAGGAACATTCCCTGAAACAGTTCTGTGTGAAATTGAAAATTGTTCTTATGCAAGAAATTTCTCACCACCAAACTGTGAAGTATCCTGATGGAGAACACTCTTCCATACACCATGTAAAGCCAGACTACTGCGTGGCCTTGACTTCAGAAGAAGAGCAGGCTTAAGGAAGCCCAGCTCTAACCAAGCGGCTGGAAAAATCAGGCCAGAGGGAATCTCCACCTCTTAGGGTGGAGTGATGAAGCTGATGTTTTCTCTCCAAAGCAGATTTTTCTAAATATGCAGAGAGTCCTAAACTGAATCAACTTTCAGGCTACACAGGAAGGCTTAAGTGAAAGTAGAGTTTGCAGGGCTAAGCAGCCATGGAAGATAGGTGACTAGAGTGCTGTCTCAGACTTCAAGGGAAATTCAATACAGGAAGACTGTACTAATTTTCCAAAAGCTCTTCAAAGGGAATAACTGCCATTTGTTAATGGAAAGAGTAAGTTGTCAGGTCACAGCCTCTCAGCAAGGGCACATCGGTGTAGTTTCACTGACTTCAGAGGAGCTGCGCCGTTCTGTGCAACAACAGGAAACGTGCCTCATGGTGGAGGGCTCACGCAGAGGCTATCAATAAAACTCCAGTTCCATCAGTAATAGGCCTGAAAACTATATTACTTTCTCATTATTTTATGGCATGATTCATACTTCAGATTTTGTGCTCACTTTGAAGAATTTGGAAGCTGATTTTCTACTCACTCACTTCAACTTTTGTTCCTAACAACTTTGCTAAGAACAGGACCTCCCCCTCAAATATAGTATATTCTAGACTCACTTCAGACCACTAGCATAAACTCTGGTACCAAATAGGAGATCAGCAGCACTTACACGACAGTTGTATCCATTTCAGAACTGTATTCATTATTACCATGAATTTTGTACTAGTCATCAGAAGTCAATTGGAGAAACGTAATTAGACAGAAACCAACTTATTTCAAGTCACAGCTGTTTGGTTTTTGCCTTGCTTATATTTCATAGAGAACATGACAGGCTTGCTAGGTGCACAGCTAAGATCAGACATGTTCTACAAGCCTGTGCAGCACAGAAATCAGATTTTGTCAGATGAAAGAGGTCTTGCTGCTTCCAGAAACATGGTACACCTTGTAAAAATGAGTTTCATACAGTGAATCACTCCTCACAAGGTATCTTTTCTGTATTTACTTCTTCCCACCATAATTCACGAAAGATCAAGCCCTCCTAGCTTCTGGAGTTACTGTGGTGATCCTGGTGTTAAATATGATCAAGTCCTCTCACCTGCCTACCACTACAACTAGAAATTTCACAAAGAACTGGCTAGAATTTTTAAAAAATTGTATGAAAACTGAGTGAAAGGTAGCTTACAATATATTGTTTTGTTTTGTTTTCTGGTAGATTTTGAAAAAAATATATGCACCCATTATGAACAAGAAACATCATCCGTGACCCACCTTAACTTTCTTACATACATTTTCCCATTTTCATTCACATGAAAAAGAATTTTGCCACAGCAAGGGGACCTAGTTCCAAGATTTTCTTGCTTAAACCTAACAGTTTTTCCACTGTATAGTCTATAAATAATTGTACAATAAAGGAATTAAAGATTTTTTTTAAAAAAAAAAAAAAAGCTGTTGTATTTCTAAGTGAACACAATAGGACAAATTCCTAGTACACGCCAAACCAAAAGGAAAAACAATATAAGCAGCTATAAGCAGTGGATTTTTCTATAAATATAACAGAAGGTTTAAGATTTATATGAATGATCAAGAATTGATGCATCTTCTCTCACACCTACTTCCAATTTCTATTTATAAAAAATTTCGTAACTTCAAAAGAAAAGAAAAAGGGGGGGCTCTTTTATGTCTTGGTACTTTCTGAATTCCAAAGCAATATATGAAAGTGCTACTTTTCTTTTTTAATAAAGTAAAATTAACTTAATCTGAACATCCTCAGGGCAATAAGTACATTATTTTTCTTCACTACAAACCAACCAAAATGTTTCTCAGTATTTAAGAACTACCTTCAGATTTTAATTTGAAAATCCAAGCACTCCTCCTGTTTCTAAATCCATTAATTACACTGTTTATCTACAGAGTTCTGCTGGCATGGAGCATCACTTCTAGATATTGAAACTGAAATAGTTTTAATCTACTGCCACATTCATTATCTATTTGTTATACATTGCAGAATTCAAAGATGAGTGCAGGAATTTAAGAAAAAGATGTAACTATTAAAAATAAAAGGAAGTGCGTTTGTCAAGAAAGTTTGCTATCTGTCTATATAGAAAATATTGAGAAGTCTTGGAAAAAACAATTTTTTTCATGTTAGTCTTGTTAAGTAACTGCTTTAGTACAGACAACTATTCATTCACAGTTTTCAAATACATACTGAAATTTTGGTAAGTGGACCGTGGCTTATAAGATGACAACATGAAAGAAGCAAACCCATGCTCTTGGGTACAAAAGATGATTTTCAATCATTGCCTATAAAGCTGATGACTCCTCTTTTACTGTCTGATCATGGCTTCTAACTTGGAGGGGGAAGAAAATTTACAGCTTCAAGGTAAACCAGAGCACTTTCCAAGTAACGAATTGCTTCTTGTCTTCAGGCAAAGTGAAGAACAGGTAAAAATCTCTAGTGTATATGTAGCACACTAAAGCCTGTTCAAGAATTTAGTTTAGCAATTTACTGAGCATCTCTGGTGATTTCAAGAGGATATTAAGACAGGTAGATCATCATAAAGACCATAAAACAACAACACAGGTAGAAAAGGAGAGAAGTTCCCCAGAGTACTATGATTTCTTCAGTTCACCCTGAATAAACATCAGAAGATGATATAAATGTGCACTTTTTCTACCACTGTGGTGCAGTCATCTCACCAGTGCTGTCAGCATCCAGCCACACAGAGTGGCAAGTTTGCAAGGTACTTACAGTTTTCATGTTCTCTCAATTTTCTGTGGTGCTACATGGCTGTTTCATTGGAGTAGTCCTGGTGAAGATTAAAAATGCAGTTTCCTTATAAGCTATGCAAACCCGTCAATCAGCCTGAGATGTATCTGTAGCTTTTCCACCGATTTTGAATATAACTTTTAGTCTTTCAGTTACGTCCACTATCACGGCTGTGAAAAATCAACTCACTTGACTTCTCATGGATATTGCCTGATTTCATTGTTTACCTCATCCTGGTCCCCAAAAGACATTACCTACACTACAAAACTGTTCAGTAACTTTCAGAATTAGGAAACGCACAGGAATACCATGATCTCCACCACTGTGCAGAACAGCACAGCTGTCACTTGCTGGAGAGAAGTGCATGGCTAACCTTAGAGGAGCAACTCGCACCATGCTTTGCTCCATTGTATTGGCAGTTAACAATTCATGACAATTTTTTTTGTTTTCATCTGATGAAGAAGTCAAGCTAACACAGCAGTGGGATAGTTGTTATTAAATCACAACCTATTTAAAAGGATTATTATTACTTTGAGATGGAGTACAGCCAGTCATAACAGCACTTATAACGGGTACAGGATTAGAAATCAAGGCAGAGACAAAGCTGTCCTTCTCATGTCAATTAAGAGCCACCACTCATGTGCAGGCAGTTGGGACAGCTTTACAGTCATGGTGTCCAGACACAGACACCTGAAGTAAGGTTCTAATGCCACACATTTGCAACTGTTTCTATTTCTTTGAGACTGTTACAAACCAAGTTCAGCATTTTTTTTATGACACTATGTACATGTCTAGCTGTGCATTTAAGCAGCCCTTTCTTGAAACTTTCTTCATTTAGTATTTCAGCTCAGAATAAACCACCAGCCTTACCCATCACTTACATCTACTACCATCTGTATTTGCAATGAAATAACAAGGGTATACTACAAAGAGAACAAAATCACTTCCACTGCCCATTAAGGGAACTAGAATTAATTCCACTGATCTTCACTCAACCATCTTTAATTATAAGATCATAAGCATATAAGTGGCTTTGATTTCTTCTTCTAATGTCCTCCTCAATTATTTATTGTACTCACCTTCTCACATCTGTGCACGTTTTTCCATTAGATGAATATAAAATATAAATGTTGTTGCACTTTTGAGTATTTCCAACTGCAGCACAAATGCCATTAACTCCTTACACAACTTAGGCAAATAAATGTATTAGTCAGACAAAGTAATGCTATGACAAACTGACCATGCAGAATGTATCTACAAAGCCATGTGAACTTCAGAAATGCTCTTTTAAGACTTATCTATCTTATACCTGAAAACTTACATGAAAGCTCCTGCGTTCGCTTTTAGAAGGACTTGGTACTAATACTAATTATTCACTGCCCTAAAGTATTGCTTTGGAAGTTTCTTCTCCATGGGTGAGTAGGAATGAAGATCATAGGAGCTTATAATGCATGTTCTTAATAAGTGTGACTACTACTCTGCATGTTGGCGACCTCCAGAAGGAACCCGACAGCCAGTCCTAAGCACCAACTGAAAGCAAGTCTCCAACTGTATTTTCCTGCTTACAGCATTTACAGATATTTACAGATAAGCAGCAGCTAAAGCTTTCTCATATTCATCGCTTTCCATTATTTGTTCTATCATGTAAACTATGATCACTATAAAGCATTTGCAGTATGCATTATGCAACACAACACCTCTATAGACTTCTTTAGCTTCCTTTTACGAGCATTTATCAAATTTCAGACTATGCACAAACACATTATTATCCATAAAACAAAGTAGTTCATTTCTACCCCTGAATTTAAAAAAAAAAAAAAAAGATTTAAACTGGCAATCATATTCACATCTCTGAAATGTTAATGCAGGACTGCACTATATCTGTTCTATCACAAAAGATCTCTGAAAACCCTTACTAAGTAAAGCCAGAGTTCTCAAGTATACAAAGTTAATAGAGCAAAAATAGCTCCCCACAGTATTTATTATAAACAACTGCCTTCTGAAGATGGAAAATCAATATCTATGTGCAAACAAAAGTGTTCCATGGCAAATGTTAAAGAAAAGCGAGCCCCCTTTCATTAAAGAATACTGGAAGTTCCCGTCCATCCCCTTTCTTTTTGTGTGGATAATTTTATTTAAAAGAGCTTGTGTGCTTGCATCTGCACAGAAGCTGAAAAACAAACTATGAAGGGTTCTGGATGGCAGATTCTAGGAGACTTGTTTCAAAGTGGAGAGGAGAAGCTACATAACAATTTCTCTTGGATCGATGGGATGGAAAGAAAGGAAGAAGGAAGGATTTGTTTCTGTTCTGAAAAACAGGATAAAGTCCGATAAAATAGGGCTTGCTGCAGTTTCAGCAAGAGTTGAAGCTTTAGTAAGAGCCAGCAACCACATATGATGTTTCTTTGTTGAATAAAAATCCCAACTCATTCACTCATATCTCAGAACCAAATCAAAAGGAACTGTATTCAAGCATACAAGCATCAAATACAAGAATTCTGTGATGAAACATACAAACCCACAACGTATGTACACAGAAAGGCTTTAGATTTTTCTTAAGAACACTGTTCAAGAAACTCACTGCTGAACATCATGCTAATCTCCAAAGAAAATGCATGTCTCAGAAGTGACATCTACCATTTAGACATCCCAACTGTACCATGGAAGTCCAAGAACTGAGGACATAAGCTTTACTTTCAGGAAATCGCCTCCCACTCCTGGCACCGTGGTTCCAGTATGAGAAAGACAAACAGGAGAGCTTGCTCTCCTGCAAAATGGACTGTCATTTCCATGGTCACAAGTAATCTTTGTGTTCAATACTCCACTAAGATGAAAAAGACATGCTATTACTTCAGTCACACTAGCCATACGAGAAAACCTACACTTTAGGTAGGTAAAGCACTTTTAAAAAATAAATGCATACATAAAAGCAGAGATTATGAAGCACTCACTGCAAAGGCCTTATATCATCTGAATTCATGAATTTTCCTCAGATGAAGATTTTCATCTCCCTTAGGCAATAAGCAAAATTAAACTCTGGAATTTCAAACGACAACTATTAGTTTAGACATAGTTTTCCCCTGTGGAATGCCATACAAGGCTGAATTTTTATTTTTTAAGTGCTTTAGGAATTAGAGAAAGTTGCATTAATTGGAACTGGATATCATCAGAACTGGACTGATCAAATGGAACTTTGGCATTTCTGTTATAGTTTCCCGATTGCCTGTTGACCACTTAAAGCCATCATATGTAATCTGAAAAGCACTGATCACTGGTATATTGAGATCAGAATAAAGATCTGATCCTTTTCTGTGTCCCTAAATGACAGTTCCTGCTTATGCACTATTAGCCTTGCAGTATTAGCCTTGTTTTCAGGATAAAGAACCTGTTCATCAAGATTTCAGTTACAATAGAAAATGATCTAAAAGAGACTTCTGGGTCAAAATTCACTCCTCCCGCAAGTCATACAACTTCCAGAAGTTTGGAAGGATGAAGATGGGATCCAGAAATCAGAAAACTTTTCTATAAACTTACAGACATATTGAAAAGTAAACATATATAAATAAAAAAAAAAAAACACACACACCTGCCTTTTCTACATAAACAGCTTTTTTGCTACACTCTGTTGTGGTAGGATTTTTATTTTTTTTTTCACAGTGAACAGAACAGTTGTGTAAACCTCCTGAGCTTTTGTCCTGCTGCACAAATAGCTTATATTTTAGAATAGCTTTTTATTATTCCTGAATTTATTAACCATTTATTTTGATGTGATGGATGATCAGCAGTAACAAATGCCAAGTGGACAGAACTCTATTGAAGTACTGAGGGCCAGGACTGTGCTGCCACACTAATGCTTTTCTATTCTCAACTTTTAATTCACTGCCCAGCCCAGCCCAGTCTAAATGCAACCCCCCCCCTGAAAGCTAAGGTTCATTTACCAACTTCTCCATTTACTTCAGATGCTGATCTAACTTGAACAAAACTGCTTTCCCTGATCCCTCCTGCACTTTGGTGTGTATTCGTCCACATGCTCATTCAACATGATCCCCTTTTGCCTCTCGTCTGCAGAAACTGAAAGCAATACATCTAGAAGAAGGGGGAAAATGGATCTATACAAGGATAAAAGAGAACAGCAAAAGTCGTAGACAGAAGGAGGCTATGCAGCAAGACCAGCCCTGCTCTCTCCTTGAAAGGTGCCAAGTGATTCTTGACCAGGAGATACTGTTTTCTTCTCTGCAAGTATCTTGACTGTAAAACTTCAGCATCTTGAGAAACCATAAAGAACAGTGTGCATGCTTCCAATAGTCCCTGTAATAATCCCTAACATGATTTTTCCCAGTATAAGCCTGCAATCACTTAAAAATATCCATTAAAAAAAGCAGTGAGCTGCAGTGAGACAGCTCCATTACCACCCATGATGTGGGTTGCTCAGTGCCACCATTCAGTGTGACACACATTATATGCATGTAGTTGGCCTATCATCCACACCCTGCTGCTGAGTTGAGAAATGCCCAATGCCAACACTTTACTATGCCAGTGGAAATACATTTCTTTGGCTCATTTCCATGTTATGCAGTCTCATAAAGTGGTTTTCAGTAAAAAGCTCGGGACAGTGAGGAGATTTGATTAAGGTGACCAACTGTGATAACTTTGAATGTGAGAGAAGGGATAAAATAGATTTTAAAGGAAAATAAGCATTTTGCTCAAAATGACTCACAGTTATTTCAGGAGTTTCATATGCAGACATCAATACTATTATTTTGTTTACCATTCCCATTGATGTAAGTTCCAATACTACATTTTTATGTGTTTGAAACTTCCTTGGAAGTTAAACAGAGCTAGATGTATGAAACAGATGTGATACCAGTCTACCAATGATTAGTCAAATATATTCATTTATTTCTCAAATACATTAGATTAATTTCATACATTTTTAATGCTCTTATTACCTCTGCAGTTCACGCTCTTTTTTCCCTGTATTCAAACTATTATTTCTAAAGGGTGGGTATTAAGTGCCAAATATCAGAGCCCATGCAAGAAATTAATTTCTGACAAAGCTATGGGAAAGTAAACTTGTCCTGCACTTCTCCTTGCCTGCAGCGAGACAGACAGCACTGGAGCTACTGTAGTTTACAGCAGCCCTAACAAACACTGATCGTTTCTCCAGTTTGCACAGGCCCTGTTGTGCTTTATAATCCTACCCGGATGCCTGTGTGGGCTGCCCTAATCCAGCCCTCTCTGTGGTGCGGGATTCAGCAGGTTCCCGCAGGTCGGCGCTCCGTGGCAGACAGCAGGGCCAGCTCCGTCCCCTCCAACAGGCAGCAGCAGCGTTTTGTTCAAGGCAGTCCCACACCACTGATTTCACAGCCTAACAACACCGAGCTAGCGTAAAACAGCCTAAATTAAACACCGAATTTGAGAAAAAAGGAAAAAAAAATACCATTCCACAGATCTCTCACAGGAGATTTACCCAGCCTGCTCCTTGCCTGCCCAAAAAACCATATTCTACCATTTCATTAACAAAGCCAAGGAGCTCATGCTGTGGAATCTCATCGGAGGGCACTGGAGTTAACAATGCGAGTGTGAGCTCCAGTGGCCATGGCAACAGTAGCTAATTCTTCTTCCCAATCAGGGTGGCAATTCTCTCCCATGGCTTGAATCAGTTACAAAACAAAATACGCTCAAAGACCTTTCAGAGCCAATAGCCTTGCAGCTAATCTGCTAATAGGAAATAATCTGCAGCTAATATACACATTCCAGGGCAGCAGTGTGTTTTCTTAATACTTTGTTACACGGGCCCCTTTCCAAAGAAAGCATAGCAAAGAATAGAAAACAGACATTCATTAAAAATAGTATAATACTACCTGGCCACTATTAATGCCTGAAACATGCTGCAACTTGCACACTCTTAAATGGTGATTTAGGGAGGCAGCACTAGATAGACCGAACGTGATGCAATTATATCAGAAACGTTACATATAGGATTAGTTTACAGCTAGTTCATGTGAAAAATCAGACTTGAAATGATTTCCACATTTCTCTCTTTTCATTTGGCCTCAATTAAAGGATCCATTAACAAAAGCACTGAATTTACAACAACGCGCTTCAGCAACATACCATCTAGATGGATACAGAAAAACATATTAATAAATGTATGCTTATGGTACACTCCTCTAACTGTGTGTTGCAGGTTTAGACATACGTTCTGCTGCCTGGGGTAAACACATGAGTAAACAGCAGAAACGGGCAGGGAGTGAGAGAGACGTGCTGCAAAACCGGTTATGAATCATCCACTCCGCACCAGTCATGTCAGGAACACTTTCACAGCATGGCTTGGTTTGAGTTTAGCAAGGGTAGGACTACGTTTTTGAAAGCCTGAATGTACCAGCTCTGGTTTGCTGGTCCAGGCACTGAGAAAGGCAGGGTGAGCTCCAGCCTGCTTGGGACATAGCAATTACCATCTTGTGAATGCAATTAAAACATGAAATCAGAGATGCAGCACTGCTGTTGGGTTAAGGAAGGGAAAATTAAACTCATTCCCAGCAAGGCTAAATGCTGCCAATGGAGATGGTTGTGACAGCAGATAACTCTCCCAGCTTCACAACCATCTCTGTTCATCACACGCAACCCAGAACACCACATCTGCACCAGCAACGTGGTTCCAAAGAAACTAAAAATCTCCTGATGCCTACTTGCACCTTATTATACATATCATATAATCATACTACATTTTCTTTTTTTTTCCCACCAGAGGTAAAGTGGTCATTTCAGGCTGCCACACAGGCACTGAGCACAATTAACAGACTGGCCGCAAATGCTGGGGAAGACTGCAAAATACCGAAGTGACTAAAGCATTGTCCAGTGAAGTGCGCGCTGAATGATCACCTCCTATGACTTTAGAGACAGTTCTTGTTTGGACTATCAAAATGTTTCATTTCTAGCCCATTTTGATAACTTTCTGAAACTCTCATTAATCAGGGAGACGGATCATAGACTCTCTTGTTCCAAAGATGACTGCTCTTCACTGCGATTTTAAGTCGTAACACATAACATTTCTGTGTCTATATTTAACATAAAAGCTGTTTTCTTTTAAATGAAGAGAACAAGAAATACATCTCTCCATTACGATCTTATTTTATTTTATTGAAAACTGCTTGAGTACCAACATGTGAATGAGAAGGCAGCTAAATGAAATAGGCAAACAATTTTAGCAGCAACAACTTTTTTTCAAATGTTCGGTTAACATCTGTTATGGAACTACCCAAGTTAAAGGCCTTTGAACATGGTAGTTCTCCCAGTACGGAAATAAAAGAGGGATGATTTAAAAAAGATTCAGAGCATGGCTAAAGGGGAAAGACCTCCTCCACCCCTGTGGCCATCTCCTTTACAGAGAATTGCTTTTGTCTCTTAGCTACCTCTAGATTTCATGCCATGCAATCCATTTCTAAAGCATGTTTCATTCCCCCTTGTCAATTAGATGATTTATGAAAACCAGAGAAATTTGGCTGCTTATAGATACATGTCTAATGATTAACAGCGAGCTCCTTTCGCACTCTGGGCATTTGTAAGGACCTCTTCCTGCACGAGCTCCCTTTGAAGTCATACCAGGAGCATTTGCTCCTGCCTACGGGCAGAGAGCTCCTGGGACAGGGCTGCTTCACGTGGCAGCCTGCTCCCCTGGAAGTCGCAGGAACATTATCTCTGCACATCTGCAAGATCCAGCTGAAACAGGCTGAAAGCCTGAGAAGGTGTTGGGTAAGAACAGGAGGAGCAGAAATGACTGTACAGATACACGCAAACACCGTTCTCTCCATAAATGTGAGGGTGGGATTGCATAAAGCTGTGTTACAAAGTACACAAGACCAATGCACTGTGACACATCAGATTTTGCTTGACCTTGCTCAGAGCAAGGGGATTTGCTGCTGTTTGGCAGTTTACCTGTCAGTGTTTTGGTTTTGGTGATAGCTGTTTCACAGGAAGTGACAAACTGCATGATTTACCTTTTTTTGTTTGTTTGTCTTATTTCGGTTCTGTGGCTCATTCCCACCCTTTGTTAAACAGCCTGAAGCATTCTGAGCACACACTGCTGAGAGAAAGAGACTTCAATAGTGGTCAGTGCTAACCTACTTCTGCTCTCTAGCCGTTGGCACACTAAGTAAATGCTCCTTGATTTTGACGGAGAAACAGAAACAGGTCATTGCTGAGGGCTCTTGAAATTACACCAGAATCTCTAAACAGGTTGAACACACCGCAGTATCACTGATCTTTACCCCTGACAAACCCACAGTGTGTGGTATCTGTTTACCTTTATAAATATTTTAAAGAGATGCTTGAATGAAAAAGTTGTGCAAATAGGCAAAAAAGAAGAAAAAGAAAAGCAAATAAAAAACCCTTTTCACCCCACTCTGGCTTTCCCCCAGTTCTGGATGGTGATGGTCTGGTCCACAGCTCCTTGAGTCACTGTGCCCTGCAAGTCTTTACTTGGTGAGAGCCCTGAATGAATATTGCCCACTTCTTAACAAACAAGAGGTAGGCAGAACACGAGATAGAAAATAAAAGCTAAACCCTTTTAAAGTTACATGATTTTCAGCATTGAAGAGTGCTTTTATTTCTCTCTCAATCAGTTTTATAATTTGAGTTGTCATGACAACATGATGCAACACTTCACTACCATGACAATCTGACAACTATCAAAAACAGTAAGTGCTGTTTTTACTCTGTTTTTCAATTGCTCCCAAGGAAACAAGCTGTTATTTACTTCTGTGACGAAACTCATACGATACCATAATGGATCCAATGTCAAGAAAAATTAAAGCATAGAATGGGGGAAACAGGAATGGAAAATGTGCTTTTGTGTACATAATTACTCCATAAAAGTACACATTTTTTCCGCTTTCTTATCCCAATTCACCACCATAACTTTGCTCTTTTCCACCTACGAATTCATGGACTTTCTCCTCAACCCAATGAGAACTGGTCTCTGATTAATCAGAAGATCACCATTCACTCAAAAACGGTCTGTTTTCCAACCAGCAGTTTCATTCAGTGATTTCATGCTTGGTTGTGTCCTAGCATTTGGATACTACACAACAAACTGAAGTAAATTAAATCTCTGTGTGACCATGAGTTAAATCCAAGGGAGCAACATATTTGTAAATCCCATCAATTTATGTGAGGCCTGTGTGTAAATTCTATGGGGACAATAAACCCACTGGCTACCTCTCTGCTAGAAAGAGCCAGGAAATGTTTCCAGACACTGGAATTTGGTTATCTGCATTATTCAGCTGTGGCAAAAATCACTGGGATTATATCTATTCTGTCTAGCAAAAAATTCTCAGGAGTTGAGACCAAGAAGCACCCCCAGAAAAGCAGTACGAATGCAATCGCCCTGTTCTGGAAGCTGGTTTGATACAACCAAAATATGGCAGATGACCTCAGTGGTACACAATGATGCTAGGATCATTTTCTGTACTGGGATAGACATAGCCATTTCCTAGCAGCCATTTTTGAGGAATATGAAAAAGTTCAAAAGACTTGACATCAAAATACACTGTGTTAAAGGCCACTTCATGCAGGGGTGGGTGCAATGGAGGGTCCATTAAAGCACAGAGGTATGTGCGCCCGCGCTACTAGATCCCACTTAACTGTGAGAACCTGCTACCTAAGGCTCATACTCATGTCCAGGTGAATAATTCAGTGGAGTTTCCTCAACCTGCCTGGGGTATGGTAAGGAACTGGGGGGGACTTCAGCTTGATGCAACACTGCCAGTGTCTTTTGCATGACAATGGTCATTCTTTTAAACTAAAGATCACGTAATAGTGAGCTGGAACATAAAGAGCAATGTTATTTCTAGGACACTACAGCTGAGAAATTGTGTGTGTTACAAACCTACCTCTATGATGAGGTGTTAAATTTATTTAGTTACATGTAATCAATAGTTTTGGCAGCAAAGGTATTTGTGTTTCACAGCATTAATACATTAATGTTTAATAATTAATTAATAAAATAGTTAATTTAATAAAATCATTAATAACAGAAAATGAATTATTCTACAGACAAATACAATTAGCTCAGTATCAAGGTTAATATTTTATGTCCCTATTTAAAAGACTTCAAGCAGTTTTCTACCTTGTTCCAAAGTTAGTGACTATTTATTAATCCATATTAGGCTCAGACAAAAGTAAGCTAAATGAGAGATTTCTGTGCTTCACTTTCTCTTCTATAAAGTTCAACACTTTGGTTTTCAATCTTTCTATAAGATAGGAGCTCATGAGAGAACCAAAGTACAGAACAGTTAAAAATCAGCTGCATCCTGGAAGATCTAATCCAGCTCCTGCTTTTCTGTAAGGGACTCTTTCCACTGATGTCTATATAACCTAAACCAGAGAAGAAGTGCCTTACACATAAGTTCTTCATTAGGAAAAAAGAAAAAAAAAAGAAAATACCACCCCGCCTCCAAAATCCCACACAGTTCTAATTCCACATCTTTATGTCTCTATTTATTACAAGTTCCAGTTGACAGGAACAGATACAGCCTTTGTGTCCATTGGTATCTCATTAGCAAAACAAGGTTGCCAAAAGCCAAAACGGTTCGAGATGTTTTTTCACAGAAGTTGCCTATAAACCTACTTTTGTTGATCGGTCAAAATGTGCATGTGCATTTTGTCACATGGGCCTACGCTTAGGATTACCTTGTTTTTATTCTCCCTACAGGTGGCAGCTGATCAAAATTATGGCATTTATTGCTCTATACTCTCAAAAAACACATTACACGTTAAGAATTGTTCTAAATCACAAGCCTAGGCACTGCTGCTAGGTTACAATTTCTTGTCAAACCAGGGTATGTTTGTCATCACAGTCATCTCGATAGGACAAAGTAAGACTGAGTGTGACTGGTCTCTCTTGCTGCTCACTGCTACTAATGTCAAGTGTTTCCTAGGAAATCACTTGTGTGGAAGTCTGTAGCCTGATCTCTCACTGTGTGGAGATAGCAGAAGGAAAGGAAGTGAAATTCACTGCAGAGCTGGAAGGGAAAGTGGCAACTCAGGAAAATGCTCAAGTTTCTGAAGGGCAGAACAGCCACTTCAGTCAGAGACTTATCTACTGGGAACCTGCATTTACACCCTGATATGCAGATAGTGGAGACACTGGTAGGCACCATTCAGACGGTAATTTGAACTAGTTGGCCAATGTACCGGTGATAAATCATTATTTAACATGACAAACAGTGGTAAGGACAAGTTGTATGATGACACTTAGTAGTAGCAGATAAATTAGTATGACCTGGGTTATTTTTAGGCATTTGAACGCTAATATGTAGTTTCAGGAGTGTTGCTTTATTGACTTCAGACTGCTTCAATAGTAAATATTGACTTTTTCATGAAATGTTTTTAACCACATAGAGAGAGGAAAATGAGATTTTTTTTCAACTCACTTCTCAGGAAAGGACCCCAAATAGAAAAGCTTGAGTGATGATACCTAAGCAAAGAACCGAGACATCCACATGTGATTATAACTTCAGCTGTGTGATGGATCTGTTTCCTGTTGACAGCATAACAGGGAGATGCACAATGTCCCAGAGAAATATTAGAGCAGCATAACGATGATGGAGAGAAAGCAAGAGTGAAAAATGGATCAAGTACAGGAAAATGTGTACTGTCTGAAGAGGGAAGATCCAGAAGAATGTGGACAAGTGATTCAATTCAGTGGTGAGGAGGGAAGATGTGGCACCTATCAGCTTTTAAAGTTTGTTGGTTTGGAAAATAACTTAACTATTCATCCAGTAGCATATTTCTTAGACTCTTGCTTCAGTTCACATTTACAAAAATATTTATTTTAAAATCAAGTAAACACAGATCTCACAGAAATATTGTAAAATAATCTGTAAGTTAACAAACTTTACTTAGATGAAATGGATGGATTCACTTAGATGTCACTTAAATGTGCAAATATACCCGTCCTTTGCATATATTTGAAGCAAAAAAGAGACAAAAATTCAGCCTATTTTGGGTGGGAGCTATATTAGGGAAGCACCTAGCACATTTTGGATACTACTACTAAAATTGAAACATTAAGGATTTTAAAATGATATACAACATTACCAGGACTGTCCATTCGATTAATTACTGTACCTCAGAGGAAGACACGTATTCATTGTCCTTCCTATCAAATTTGTTTTGTTTGAAGTAATGGATCCACAACTTCCCTTTACTTCAGGGTTTTTTCTGAAGTATCCATGACATGGCATTAACACGATTCACGCTTCAAGAAAGAACAGGACTAGCAAGAATGGCAACATCACAAAACAAGCATGTTTCTCTGTATTTTGAATAAAAATACAGATTTAATAAAAATATTTTCTTATTCCCTGTAAAATTGACATTATACTTTTTACTCCTGAATGGGCCTTTTAATATCACAGTAAAAAAATACTTGTTAACTTAAACTTAGGTAAAATGTCACTTCTACAGTTGTAATGAGAACAGTAAGTACATATAATCAATGCTAATATCTGACCTCTTACAGTTAAAATGGTTTTGCAAAATTTATTTTGTGTAGAAGAGCAACACTGTTTAATATCAGAAGAAATATGTGAAAGATATAGAGACAAATTTATATGTCTCCAAATAAATTTTAGACTGTTAAGCATGTGCATACACACATCTCATCCTGTCCAATCAACATTAGAAGTATCACGGCACTTTTGTAAGATGCTTGCCATGATTTGCTCAGGAAAGCTTTTCTTTAGGTTGTATTCTGTTCTTGTTTGAGCTCCCAATTCAATCAGGCTGATATTCATGTAGTTTAAAACAGAAGCTAAGAAAGAAGGTACAATATTAGCAGTAACATGGCAGAAGGTATCTTGAATTTGCTACCCTTCTATTTACAGCAAAAAGTTTCAAGCAGCTAGAAGTTGTAGTGAGCATTTTATCTGTCAGCATTTACTGAGATTGTCAGTTTTCTGAAGCAATACTGCAGGCAGTAAACACTTGGGAGTGTAAATGCTTTTTCTAACGTGTAGTTCATAGCAAAAGAGAGGAACGTGTTTAAAGGGAACTATGGTAATATAAATAAATAAATATTAATCAGCATCATCATCAATCTTCCAACAGTTTCCCACAGAATTTGTTGAGGAGGTACAGAAAAGTTGCTGATGACCTGTTTAAGGACTTCCTTCTTCTTAAACTGGAAGTCACTTAAAGAAATTATTGTATAAATGTACTGTGTCAAATGTAATCAAGTTGACTGGTAAATATTAGTGTGTTTTTCTATCACTGGAATTTGCAGCAGAAGCAAGTATGTTAGGATACATGACGTAGTACAAAAAAAAAAAGTTTGGCTGAAGTTGCTTGAATAATTTATTTTTCTGTTATCCTAAATCATGAGTGCCAAGCTTCATCACTGCTGAGATTTAGTGGAAATCACCACCTCCCATCAAAAACTTTGCATGTTGCACTATGTGTGTTTTCAGATATTTCCCTGTCCAACAAGTAATATGCTAAAGTTCTCCATCCTTGGAGAACATTCTCAACTAGTCACGATGAACAAGTCCAAGTCATGTACACTGAATGCAGTAATCCTATTTTTTAGCCAGACTGGACAGTCTCAAGCAGTATGACCTCTTTATTTCAGGAACAGACTTATCCTTGCATATTTGGACTCATTTTTACTGGACACAGTCTCTTGTTGATCACTGATAATTGCCTGGATGAAAAAATTAGTATGGAGTTGCATTTGCAATGGAGCTCAGCTCTCATCAGTGCCCTCAAAGTCTGGATGCCTTATGCCTGAGAATTGGACACAATCCAAAATCCAGCACCTTATCTAGGTGCCCCGAGCTGTTTTGAGAATCTGGCCTTGATCCCAGCCTTTTTCACTCTACTCTGATTTTCAGAGAAACAAACTGCACCACAGCCATTTATGCATCCAAAGCCTACTTGCTACTTGTAGAACTTTCTCCTTCTGTTCTTATCTCAACAGCAGCCATTTTCTACTCCTTTTGCAAATTTGCACCTCATTTCAGGCTGACCTAGAACTAAGCAAAATTGAACACAGATTGGGAGCAAAACCTTATCTTAAAATTTAGAGACGAGAATATTTGTGTTTTTTTCAGCCGTTTCTTTTCAACCACCCATTTTTCATCCATCCAGCTAGCATGTCCGTGTTACTGATACAGTGACATTCCTGCAGGAAAGGCAAGGGACGGCCACACTGTCTCCTCCTCTGCTTTCTTAGGAAGTACAGCACTGCATCCACAAATTGTCAGCCTCTAGTTTCTTGAGGTGTGGAATCCTGTGGCACATTCATCTGTACAGCAGATCCCTGCTCCCTAAACCATGCTGTCAGAGCTATTTGTATTTAATGTGTGTGTGAGATGGAGTCGTTACCATTCCCCACTGTCCCCCAAGTCAACTAATGCCATTATCTAGCAAAATGGAACATAATTTCAAAACTAATGCTTTAACTCCAACATCACCCCTGAAGATTACTTGAGTACAGCACTTATCATTACGTGATCTTTAAAGTTAGGTCTCCCACGAGGGAACATTCCTTGATATTAGCCAAACCATCAGACTAACAAACACTTTCTATAGTTTTAACATATGGATTACATTTGAACTGACAGTAAGCTTTCATCTGGACTGATACCCTGCCGCCTCCATACATGGTTGCGCTTATGAGGCTCTTTTAAGCACCGCTGCCCTGAAATAAACTCCTACTTATTCCTACAGGATTTCACACCAGCCAATTTAAATATTTTAATAATGAGTAAAAAGTTTAAAATGAAGATAAAATATTGTGTCAAGCCACAGACAGTGCTGACAGTTCAAAAAGAAAACGCTTTCTTTGCAGCATCCGTAAGCACATCTGTGACTGTAGGCTGCACTGTATCTCTGGATTGCTCAGGATTCCCCATCTCCATCTCCCTCCTCTCCAAACCAAACTTCTCAGAAGATGTGCAAACCAAAGAAACACTGAGCCAGAAACAGCCAGATGCCAACACCACAATCTGTGACTGGATGTCGTGCTGGAGGTCGGAGAGTGGTCGCCTTCTCCAGAGAGGTCCAGGCTGGGCCTGGTAGTTCTGGTGGTGGTCCCTGCTGGTATGTTTCTGGGGAGCCCCAGAAAACTCCACAGTCCCAAGAGCATTGCCACAACATTCCAGAAAAGATGTCTTCCTTGGAAAGCCATCTCCCCAGAGTAAAGAGAGCCAGCTCAGTGCCCAGGAATACCTACAAACTACACAACCTACTGGTATTTACCCAGGAAGACACTTCTCAGTTCAAGTTCCCTTGCCTCTGAAGAAGAAAGGGAGCATCGTGGGCTAATGCTAAAGCTCTAAACTTTTCTCTAGACAATTTGAGCTTTTTTATGTAGAGTTAAGAAGCAAGTCAACAGAATCTCTCGACATCCACCATGTTCTGGCAGAAGGAAATGCTTCAGATTTCATGGTTATTTGGGTTTTTGAGTGACAATCACTGTTTCTGTTTTTATTTATTTAATAGCTATCTGAAAATGAGAAACTTAGCAACATATTGTGTAGCTGATTTGGCTGATAACATTTTTTTTAAGCTCATTTCCTGCTTTAGGAGAGCATGGTAAGAAAACTGGATATTTTTATTTCACTAAGACAAGGCACTCTGTTAAACCAAAGCAAGAAATAAAATGCTGAAAAGGAAAAAAATACACTACAGCAAACTGATGAACAGATTACTTTAAATTCATTTTCACATAACCCCCTTTTTTGGATATTTTACTATTAACTAAACTAAATTCATCTGTGCACAAAAATTACAAAATGATACACAAAAACAGAAGCTAACTAAAATGAGCTGATACAATTCTTATTTTTTTTTATTATTACTTAATTGTGAGGGACTTTAGCCAAGGAGAAAAAGAACAAAATATAGAATTGAATCTTACGAGAAATCTAACCAGCAAAAATAGCTTTTAATGTAAAAAGCGAATCAAAAAGTCAGAAAAGGCCCTAATTGCTTCTCAGCAGTGATGTAGCTTGCTTCAGTGAATATTGCCATGTCTTATATCTGAGTTCTGTAAACATTTTCGGTGCTGATAGAGAAGGGTGCACTTTGCATTCCTTTCTCAATATGGTAAAGCTGCAACTTATACCTCTGACTTATCATAGCATTGGGAAACACATGTTTTCCCCTTATTTGGTAGCACAGAGCATCTGGAAAGGAAAAGGGACATACTTCAGAGTACCAACTGTGAAAAACTATCACAACAGACCTGCCTAAAAAAGCTGGCGTGCCACCCAGTTTGAGCAGGATATAAAGCAAAGCTGCCGATGTGCCTATCGCTGCAGAATATCTGAAACTCTTCAAGAGTCTGAATGTGCAAAAGAGGATGGAAGGACCTCTGCTGAGTATTTAGCATATAGCTCAGGGTTCAATTGCCCACCTTGCTGCTGGCTGCCCTGTGAGCCAGCACCCAGTTTTCCAGTTCTCAGAGTGTCTGTAACATATCAAAATAAAAGGCAAATTTACAGGAGCAGCTATGTTATGGCAGAAGGTGGAAGGAAGAGGAAGGCTGCCATCACTGGGAAGCTGAATGTCACAGAGCTGTGGTGCACTCTTACTGACACTGCATCCCAGAGAGTGTGGAGAAGACAAGACAGGGAAGGGAAAGGCTATGCTGTTTTTTCACACTGCGAAGGACAGAGTTGTTAAAGCAGCTTTATAGCTAGGATGGCTTCAGCTGATAAAAAATATGGGAGTGAGGTAGATTTTAGGAACCTTGGTACCAAACTCAGTACCCTCAGTATCCTAAAAGTTGTGTTCAGAGGTAGCTAAACACCACGGATCCCAGCATTACTGACCTTGAAGCTCAGGAATTGAGTCAGAACTATTCAGCTCTGAACAAGTGCTGGAAGCTCTGGGGTTTGGCCACTTGGAACAGCTCTGTACCAGTCTTCTAGTTCGGAAGCTCATGAGCCATCTGCCCTACCCATGAGCTGTAGCAGGATCTGCCTCCCTCCTGAATGTCAGAACAGCTCTCACTTTTCCAAAATTTGATTTTGATTTCTAAGGTACAGAATAAGAGGCAATCATTTAGCGAGAAGAGCAACCATTTAGAAAGAAAACCTCTAGTACAAAAAGTGAAAGGAAAAAGATTTGTCTTCTTTCCTCTAAAACATCTCAGCCACACCTCCTAGAAATCTCTCATCACTGCACCACAGGCCAGGGCCTCTCCATATGGGATGCACAAACCACAGGGACTGGTAAACAATCATGTCCAAGCTGCTGAGTGCTTCCTCCTGCACATGCAAGCAGCTGGGAGCTGGGGCTGCTGTTGCAGCTGATGATGGCTTTTAACATTGACCCATCTGGAAAGTCCTGGTCAGAGCAACGTCAGGAATGAAATGTGTCTCAGGGTCCAGCCCACACCCTAGCAGTGAGACGATTCTCCCTCCAGACTGCAGCCACTAGCATCCGACTGCCATACATCTAGCATTTTTTAAATCTTGTATTCTAAATTCTATCTGCGTCCAGGAGCAGCTCTGGTCTCACACACACACAGAGAAAAAACTAAACTAAAAAAAAAAATAGGTTTAAGCTGAGCTCCAAGGAGGAGATAACAAATATCTAGTAGAAGGCTGCTAAGAGAGATGACATTATTACCCCCTGTGGATAACCTGCAGATGGACACACATCCTTTGAAAAGCACTCAGCGTGGTGCTACTACAATTACTGCAAATAACCACCCACCGTCTCCTCAGAGGCAGCTGGTGGGAGCTCTCCTGTCAGGACGTGTAGTGGAGGTACACAGCTCCCACACACGTCCTCACATTTTGCCAAAAGAGGCAGCAAAGTATGGTTGCAAAACCTGATCGAGAAGTGGAGTTCAAGTTCAGTTTATTCTTGTCCCCTTGAACAGCAACAAAAAGACTTTGCAGACATCTAGTTTCTCTAGACAACTGTAGAAAAAAAGGTATTTTTAGTGTCCTTTTCTGAATGGAAAATTAAAATAGAGGGTTAAGTGACTTTTCCAAGGACACAGGTCCAATCAGCATCATGCTCCACAAGGGAAACTCCTTAGAAAGTTATTTTGCAGAAAGTTAGGGTCACTGGTCCCCCTTCCTGTCCACACCCCATAAAGTATGGATAATCTGCATCTAGCAACACAACTACAGATGGATGGGTTTTTTTTCTCTCTCTCACAATACATACCTACATACGCACATCATATCCCATAATGTATCAATTAAGCCAATCTCATTCCTTCAGATCTTCACTTGCTGAAAGATTGTTTTAAGGACAGAAAACTGAAGCCAAACAAAAATTTCTTTATGGGTGCTTTTGAAGAAAACAACTACATGAATGGTTATCTGGCACAGGCGAGACGGAAGATGACAACCAAGGGAGAGTATTCAAGAATCTCCGAGGATGAAGCAATTCCTACTGTTTTGAACCGCGCATATGAGCCCGGAGTTGGACAGCAAAAGCTCCCTTGGAGGAGCTGCAAAGCAAAACACTGCGCAGTGATACAGTAGATGATGGTATCGCTGTCCTACTGTTTCTGGTGAACTTAACCACATGAAGCAGCAATAAAGCATTTACAATGTCACAGGAGCCATGATCCTGGAGAACCCCTGGGGAACATGATGGAAAGAAATATCCCCTCTACACAGAGAAGCATCACTGCGGTGTTAATGTCGCTGGTTGTGCAACTGAGTCTGCTCTGAAGCTCACTTACACTCCCCCTGTAACTGAAACCGGGCTTACGTCTACACACCTAAACCATCGGGAATTCTTACAATCTCCTCTCTTTGATATGTGAACCAGCTATCTTTAAAAAGATAGGTTCCAGTGCAATCAGATTGCAGCAGCTTGATTCAGGATTTACTATATGGAAATTCTGCAGCCATCAAACCAATCTAAGTGATCACAGCAGTACCTTCTGCACTCAGGCACACAGGAATCAATTTTTCCATCCTTAAGATGTTAAAGTAGCAACTGTAAAAAAAACAATTCAAAAATGCTATAAAATGGGATACCTCTTTTCATCCCTGCTCAAGTTTTTTTTTTTTAGATTTCATTTATATATCACCATTCATCAGCATCATTGAGGCATTCAGTAAATAAAAAAAGAGACAAAGGCAAAAAATTCCCACATGAAAAGACATTTTCATTATGAAAAACAAACAAGACGAAGAGAAAATCAACCAAAGCAAGGCGTGTCCATATACTGAAATACACCCCCTCAAAGAAACAAATTACTGATTACAAACAACACGTTAATGACATAAACACTATGAAGAAAAAGCCTTTCTTTTATTCTTTGTCACAAAACATAATGTACTGAATGCTGAGATGACAGGAAAAGTGGGTTCAGTGATTCATTGTCAAATACCACCGTTGTATGGAAAGCTTGCTTCTTGCATTACTTAGGGCAGTAAGAGTTTCTAAGGGCTGGTTTTATTATAGATAGCACACGATGGTATCTTTGTCCTTTTCTGAGCAGGTTGATGCTATCCACATGGCACAAACGCTCACAGAAACATCTCACTCCCACACAAACTGAAATTTATGTCAGTTGGATGTCGTTAATAATGCTCTCAGACCAGATATGAACAGCTTAAGTAAAAATGGCAGATACAAGCAGGGTTTTTTCTGAGCATGAGTTTCTCCAGGCAGATAAAAGGGTCACTGTTTTACACCTACATTTTAATTCAGGCAGCATGTAAGAAAACATTTTCAGACATTCAAATATCTTTATGCATGTACGACAGAGGTTTATTTTAAGAAAAGTACCATAGGAATGCAGAAAGCAGAGCTGGAATGACCTGCTTGCTAGCTAGAATAAAATATGTTTTGTGCTCAAAGATCCCTGATAATCTTGTTATCATTTTTCCCAGAACAGATGAATCATAGATTTCAGCACCTAGCACCCTTCTCCATAGCGAACCGTTATCCCTATAGCACAGCCCATGAGCCACACATCACAAGCGATGCCCATTCACAGAAACAAAACAAACACCCCATCACCCCCCGTAACCCTGTTTGATCTCGCTGCAACTTGAAAGCGACGCGAGGTCAGGGAGGGGCAAGAGCTGGGCAGAAAGACCTCCGCGCGATGCTGAGACACACAGCAGGGTACAGCATTAGAGGCACACCAAGTTTCTCTGCCTGTTTCCTGATCTCACACCACCGAAATCACAGGCGGTTCAGCAGAACTGGATGATGCCCTGGGTCAGCACTAAGCCAGCACCACAGCATGCTGCCAGGGGCCGCTCGTCTCCTGGACGTCTCGCTCCTGGTTTGAGTCATGAAAATTTTCCACCACCTGTGATCATTAAAGATTCCCTCACCCTTTTGTCAGGGGAGGGTTAGCCCTCCTGACCTGCGCAGGTAATTACTTTTTGCCTATTTAATTTCCACCTGGAGTTTCGGTTTCCTTGCTTTCTAGCCCAAATTACTTTGTGTTCCTAAATGGTGCTGTAAGTCACAATTTATGGAAGCAATCCCTAAAGAGAGCAATAGATCCTTTGGGACCAGACTGTACCAAATACAGCATAATTAGCAAACAACAAAAAATGACTCAAGTCAGAGTATAAAAATCAGTTTGGGGGAGCATATACTTTAAAATCCACTTTCTAATTCTTCCAGGGGTTTATACAGCCAATCCTGAATTTACGATGGGTAAAGGAAGCACCCTGCAATATGTCAGGAGATCAACAAGGGAGGTGTGCCAAATTCTCCTCTCCCATGCAACAATTCAGTATCACTGGCTTCAGTCACTTTACATTCATGCCTGGAGTAAGACAGAGAAACTTTCAGGTCTCCTCATTCTCAGTCACCAGGCTGACCAGACTGACTGTCTCCCTATTCTTAAGCCAAAGCACAAAGAAAACACTTCCTAGAAAAATGACAGCATGTACAGTGACAGCACCCCTGGAACTGTGTGAAAGTAAACTCTGCAGTACTTTGTGCAAATGTCTTCCTGAGTTTTGATCCAACCATGTATTCATTTCTTGCTGTGAATCTGGAATTCAAATAAGCACAAGGTGAAATTCACTTGATTTTGATGTCTTTTCTTGGGAGTTTTTTTTGGACAACATGATTTGAAAATGAGGCCAGCTTTGGTCAAAAGGGTCATGAGGCATGGCAAGCCTTGTCTGAGCTGGAGGTCTAGTCTGAGACAAAAAGCCTGGCAAGTTCTTTTTCATCCACAGCCCTGGTCCAGAGGTGTTACATTGCTTTAAAACTCTCCACAACATCTGGGCAATTTCTACCCATCTGCTTGTGCTACTCTCCAATATATAAGAAAACAGAGCAGGTACATATTAATTGTCTTGCTATATGGCTCCTAGAGGAGGGAAGAAACTCGAGCCAAAAAATCAAAGAAGCTGAACTCATTTCCATTTGTAAAGAACTGCTTTACTGTCTGTCTGCAAATAAATCTCCTTAGTAAATAGCTCCAAGGTTGAACCAGAGAATATTGTATGGATCAAAGAATTCATGTCTTCCTGTGTAAAGTGAACAGGCCGCAAGCTCACTTGTTTGTCTAAAACAATTAGGGCTGGTATGAAAAGGAGGGGGCAGGGACAAATAAGCCACAGCTGATTTTACTTTGCAAAATATTTGGGGGGGGGGGAGTTAAATTAATAACCGGTCAAGCCCCAAAACAGTCTAATCTTCGTCAATTGGTGCCAAATTATGCAAGGTGATGCCAATTCTGGTTGTCTAACAAATCAGTACCAGTGTACGTTACTTCGAGGCTGAAGTCTGATTGATTCTGGTCATTATTTGGGCTGATCTCATTTGCACACATGGAATCAATATGTAGTCCAGATGTTCATTTGCAGTGAACCACTGAGTGAAACTACTCATCTACACGCAACTTCAATCCTGCCCCACCGCTTCTCCTCACTGATACAAAGATTCATGCCGAACAAAATCTATAAAACATTCTGCTGATACTTCTGTCACATGAATGACTTTTACAGTACTGTATAAAGCTGACAGATAAAGCATGCCAGTCCTAATTTGAGATAGACTTTTCTTTGGGGACTTCAACTACAGAACAAGCAAACAGATTGAGCAGTAACATTTATTACAATGCATAAATCATTTTCCTGCAACTACTACAGGTCTTGCCTGGGGGCAAAACTTTTGGGTAGCCCACGAATCCTAATATATTGGATAAGTTACTAAATTGCATTGTCACTCTGCCGTTTGCTTATCAGAAGCAAATTCATAAAGCTCTTCAAAAGTAATTCTGACAATCATTTTTTTATTCCATATGTAAAGGAATTCCCCCTTTATAGTAAAATAATGACTGTCACTGTCACTTCTTTTAAAGTCATTTATGCTTTCTAGGACAACACATGTATGTTTTAACTATCTAACCCAGAATTCTTTGTTTTTCTTTTTTTAAAAAAAGTCTTTCCTCATTATGATGATTCCACACTTCAAGATCCATCTGTTTCCTCTGGCTCCTCTGCCATTTTGGCCTCAGTGGAGTCCTTTTAATTGCATTTAGCCTTATCCTGGATTCTATGAGCCTACTCCCAAGGATGTCTGGTTTTCATCAGGTAATGACCATTAATTCTGGGTGCATTTCCTTCTAAATCTTGTTGAATGGCATAAGAAACAGAAGCTTTATGTCTTTTCTTGTATGCCCTATTGTTTTGGAAACCATGATTTTCTCCGGGCTTGGACTGAAGGCTGGCTCATCCAGAGATGACCCTCGGGATGGAGAAGCTTTCCTCTTTCCCCATATTCTGTTCTTTCTAACTCCTGATATTGCCTCTGTCCTCCCTGTTCATTCACAGAACTCCAGACCATTCCAGAGCATTTGCATTTGCATCTGCATCTGTAGCTGGCCTTCGCGTCACTTAAAAGGCTGAAAGTCTCTCAGACGTAGGAAAGTGCAGCTTATGGTACTGCCCCAGGTCCTCCTCTGGGCCTTACAAACCCAGCATCAAAAGACTCTGCAACGTAAGTAGCATTTATGGGTTTCCAGTCCTGTAGCAGGGCTAATGTCTTCTTATGGCAAGTTTTATTTTTATGTGATCTGGTAACAGTTAATAGCGGAAACATAATAGCAGCACACATCTCAGTAAATGCAATCTCCCTGGCTATAAGGTGTGTGCATGTATGTGGGTATGTTGAAGGACTAACCTCATTTTCTGAGGTAACTAAAATTATTTTTATGTCTTAGATCATTCTTTTTCTTAAGTAATGTTATAAGAGAGGAAAAATAAAATCCTAAAACTGACAATCTATAAAAAAAGTTAGTATTGGAATCCTAAGAGCTTCATCTGCAGCTGATTTGCAGAAAGACAAAACATAAACTCTAACTTTCACCACATAAAGAATGACAGTAATTTACTTTATATTGTAGTCATAGAATGGATTAAAATCTTCAGAAAGTGCAGGTTGCAATAGTTTGGTCTACACAGAAAAGTAAAGCAGGTGAATTTTACTCATTTGGCAGGGTTTCCAGTGTCAGTGCAGTTTCATTACTTTGCCACAGTGACCACCCAACTTTCAGTCCCCTACCCCCTAGTTTTATCAAGCTGCACTCCCCCCACTCCCCTTACTCAGGGCAAGAGCGGGTTCTGGCTGCCAGCAAGCACACAGCGTGGGCTGCATTGGGCAGAGGTTTGTCCCTCCCACCGTGCTCCCATCCTTTTTTGCCTTCCCCCAACTGTTGCGATGTGGTTCAGAAACCTCTCTTTACACCCTACCACAGAGATAACTCCTTTGGTGTGTTGCTGATTTCAATAAGCACTCAGTATCTCCAAACGACACAACAGTATTATCAAAGCAGTTTCAGTTGGTTCACTTTGAACTAATCGTGAGTGATCTGTACATGCTGAGAACCCAAGACAATGGCTTCACTTTTTCCAACAAATACAATGAACAATTTTCAATTTTATAAGCAGTTTCCCCTGCAATTTGCACTGTTCCTGTCACTGACAAAGTACAACCTGGTATCTCCAAGATCTAAGTTCTTGCATCAGCAGTGTGTGATTTGCCCAAGCCAGTGTATTACTAAACACACAAGCTTCTATTATTTTTATTATTCTGAGGCAGACAATAAACATCTACGTCTATTTTTAATAAAGAACAGAAAATATTAAAAAACAGATGTCTTCTCAGACAAATTGAGCAAAAAGGAAAGAAGATTTATATCTAAGCACATCATGTCCCCTCCTCCCTGCTTTTCCACTTCAGTGCCTTAATGCAGCTCTGCAGGTTCTTACCTTGACGTACAAGGCTAAAGAAGAGTTAAGCAAATACAAGTTCATAAGGTCTCTCTCTCAAAGGGCCCACCCATTACAGGGTGAGAAAGGGTCTTGTTGCAAAGAAGGGGGAAGCCATCTTCCTACCAAAGTGCCCAGGACACCATCACTGTATAGATAAACAACTCTACTGAACAAATCCTTGATTTGGGGGTGTTTTTGTGGCCACGACACAACAGTGTTGTAAACACTAGAGACTGAAGCCAAGGGGTCAAGTTAATTTAACTAAAGGGAGAGCCAAATATTTTAGATAAATTGTATCGTATCTTCCTTCCAGCTCTGGTGGATTTGGTATTATGTGAAGATGAAGCTTGGTCGTGTCAACTGACGTACAGTTGGGGGTATGAAACAGAATTTTGACAGGCAGCAAATGCTCAATATCTCAAAGTGTGAGCACTGAATTTGCAATCTCCTAGGAAAACATTAACCTACGAATCAGAAATAAAAAACAAACAGGGCCCAGGGGACTCTTGCACTTCAGCTTTGTTATCTGGACATTGCATGAAGGGATCTTACCCTTTTTTGAGCTGAAACATCAACTTGACACTATGTACTCCTCATGTCAGCTCAGAAGTTTCTCAATAAAATATTCAGATGCTGCAATTTAAAAAACATGCCATCTGACTGATTACCTTCTTCAGCCATTCTGTAACTCAGGCTTCCCTCCAGTGCTCAGTAATCTCCTCCTTCTAACCCATAAATTGTAATACAACAGTTTCCTGGGAGTTAGTCTCTTGGGTTCAACAAAGTATTTCAAACTTCTTCAGATGACAGCATCCCCAGCTGTCAACTTCTTACCGTGAAGCACTTTTATTAGCCTTGAAATTCCCTTCCATGAAGTCATGTACTGGAGTCTGACCTTGGCTCTGCTCACTACATTCCATATCCTCTGCTTAGGGCTTCCTCTGCCACTCACTCAGTCAAAAGAACTTGGTCTGGTGCCTCCATTTGCTCTACTTCTCAGTATTAGACCTTTTTTTTCTCTCCTGGGCCAAAGACCTTCAATGAAACTTTCTATCTGTTTCATTTCGTCAAATGTCAAGGTCATCAGAAATGCAGTTTCAGATCTTGAGGTGATGCTTTGTTATACACCGGAGTTAAACTCACGGCTCCCAGTTCTGCAGCTAGGTGACATTCAGGTAGAACTAAACCTGTCCTGAGTTCCAAACTGGCTCCTCACAGATTTAATGAATAGTGACAATATTTCTGGAATAGCCGCCCCTCTGGTCCAGTTTTTCTCCCTCTCCATGGTAAATTAAGTCTCATATTGTCACATATCTCAATTAATACACCATTTCTAGCTCTGATAAATTTGCAACTAACTTTTTAATTTTTAATTAGATTATTATGTAGAAGTACTTAATGTATTTCTGTAAGTGACACCTATGCTGGTAGATTTAAAAAGTGTCTGTTACAAAGTCAAAGTTTAATTAGCTTTCACTGCAAATAAAAGACATATTAACTTAGAATTTGCTTAGAAAGCCATATACTGCATGATCATTATTTTTCCAAAGGTGAAGCCACTAATTTTTTAATATGGGATTTTTTCTCATTTACTTCACACAAAAGTCCCTTAACTCCTTATGCAGACTGTAAATCACTTTTCATGCCTTTGACCTCATTACGATTTGAAGTCCCACATACAATGTTAATGGAAAGAAAAAATTAAGCATAATTTCTAAAGCAAATTTCTCATGTGAGAACCAACATTCATAGGAACATATTTGCCACCAGCTCATGGCCTATTTCATGTAGTAAATGATAGGCTACCTCTGAAGGAATGGGTTATAGTAGTAACAGAAGGCTTTGCATGTGCTTTTCTCAGAGTTTGTCATTTAATCTTTTTCTATATTAAAAAATAATTATTTAATTCATATAATTGCCATAAGTAGCCAGTGGGAAATGTGTGGAAGCGGGGTACATGAGTCCAAAAAAGGATGTTTTCTCTGTTTTCCATTTAATATAGGAAATGACACTGACAAAATGGAAGTGGGATGTAATTAATTCTCTGGGAATAGAAAGTTGGATGACGGTCTAATACATATCTCTTAACTCGGCATTTATCACAGCACATATAACAACTTTCTTTTGGAAAAGTATACACAAAACACAAAAGCTGTACTGCAATTTCAGTGGTGTAAGGACAACCTTCCATGAACTCAACTGCTCTGGATGTATCCAGTTCTACTTCATTAACTAAAATTAAAATCTGGCCTATAGACACTTCAGTTTCTTTGCAGCTTTTCTAAAGCATAGAATAACTCAGAAACACAACTGCCCTCATGTATATGGAATTCATACACATTGTTCTTCATCACCCATTCTTCTAAGTTCATTCATCCTCTTAGACGGTAAGAATATAATTGTAATGCCTGTGTATATGAATTTGCTGCAACAGAAATATTCACAATGAATTTCGATGTTGATTCCTTTTGGCGTTTCTACGTAGTTTAAGAGCAACAGAAGGATACAATTGGATCTCTACATTCATTTTAGTAACAGACAGATTACTTCATGTTTAAAAATCAAACCAAATATTCTGGATAAGTCTTTTTCTTTCTATTTTTTTTAATAACAACTGTAGCACTACCTTTCCAAATGTGTTACTATATTGAACTCCGTGCATTTCAAAGCAGAATAATTTAACAGAGAAAAACATAAAGCAACGGAAAAATGACAGAAACACTCAAAACAGTTCTCCATCACTTAGTAGATGTAGATGCCCTACTGGGAAAACTGTTCTGGCAGCTAACTTTACCTGTAAATGTTGTAATCCACTACTAAGCTTAAAGATGCCTTAAAAATTAACAGTAATAAGATAAACACAATTTGGATTAAAAAATACCATTAAGAGAAAAAAAGAGAGGAAAAAAAAAAACATCCCTGCATTTCCTAAGATTTTATGTCATAGAAATGACATTTTAATTAGTACAAAGAAATACCCAATTTAATATCTGCATTTCTACTCATTTTTCTGCAGACTTCCTCTATCTACCTATGAAGTCAGACCTTCACGTGAAAGGTACATTAATTAACAGATGACATAACAATAGCTGAGAGAGTATTAAAGGATCTAATAAGCCAAGCAGTTTCTTAGAATCATAAATAACACATTCTGCTGCAGTGTCTATGCCACTAACAGATAGCATTTCTATCTCTAGTTACACCCTTCGTAACTGATGATGTCTTCTTACTAGAGTGTAAGACCATACAACAATCCCATAGCAGTGCTCTTCTAACTACAGAAAATTCTTCACGGAAAAATAATTTAACAGAATCATCCAATGTAACTGAAGCATTCTTTCGACTGCAATGAAGTATCCATCTCATGAGACCAGCAACCTGGCCACACATTGCTCTGACAGCCTCAGACAGCAGAACAAAATGGCATGTTCCTTTTAACGGAGGCTGATTTGCATATCTAATGCAAAACAAAGCAGCAGTGCAATTAAAAGTGGTCCTGCTCCAAGAAGCTGGACAGAACCTGCAGAAAGTGTGGATCAAATAGTTAATTTTAGTGAAGAAAGTGTTTAACCTCCTAAGGTCTTGGAGGTCTTTGAAAGTGAGTCTGCAGCAAGCAATATAATAACTAAAACATTTTTTTCTCCTAGTCTTGAAACCTCTTTAACCCTAAAACCAGCAATTTTAATACCCTCCAAATGCACGAGAGCCAGCACTCCACATCTGATACTTGTGCAGTAGCACTGCATTTCCTGTACTTTCTTCAAGAACACAGGGTAAGAAAAACATACTCTGTTCAAGCTCACGTAACACTCTGCAATCCAACACGACTCAGGAGCAGCAAAGAAGGAATTCTGCAACTTTACTACCTCAAACATTAGCATTTATATAATTTAGTTTTCTGATAATCTTTATTAAAAGAAAGTTTCTGAATGTGATTTAGGAATCAATTCAGAAAAAACAGCAAAAAAAAAAATTCAGCTTCTTTAACAGAAATTGTTTTAAAAGCTGTACTGCTGTCTTCTGTCACAATTTTCTGACTTCTACTACATCAAGGGCTCGGTGTCTGCAGAAAGTTTGCATCAACTCTCCGGCCTGAGTCTACTTTGCTGTCAGTGTTTGATTGTTCAACAGCTCTGTTTAAGTATATGTATTTGTACATACCTCTCAAATAGACCAGAGATTATGATGACAGCAATGTTGCAAATCTGCCTGGCAGAAACTACTGGCAAATTCTGTCATTTACTTTTGGAACAATTCTATCAGAAACTTGTGGATTTACTTAGATATAATAACCAGAACGAGACAAAATGAAACTGCCAAAGATTTTGAGCATTTTGAACACTAACATGGATTAACCTTCAAAGTTCTTATTACCATTTAGACAGGTATTCCCAGCTTCTGTCTTAGGTCAGCAAGTATTAAAATCATTGAAACAGCTTTACATTACACGTGCTGGAGACAGATGCAGCAGAAACGTATGTTTTCCTTGAAAAAAAAAGATTAAAACAAACACAGCACTTTAACAGCAAAGGAAGCATTTTCTTCTGTGGAAAAGGCTGAAAACTGCTTAAATCTCCCCTCACGTTTTGTACTCCCTTTCATCATTATTCCTCTTGAACTGTCAAGTTTTCATTCCTATGATGTAAATGTGAATGAAAGCAGTACTTTCTAAAAGATTTTTCCAAGTTGTTTTTTTTCTTTTTTTTTTCTTTTTCTTTTTTTTTTTCTTTTTCCCAGAAATAAACCATGGGTCCCAGTTAGTGCTATCCTCTGGTAGCACTAATATTGTTATCAGATGACAAAGTTTGCTATCAGAGCTCAGCAACGGCTTCAATTCATCTGCAAGCACATTGGCTCAGTATTGCACTCCCTAATTCACTCCATTTGTCTCATTCTCTCTCCCTAAGGGGCAGATATTGCACCATTCTTAGCACGCTGAGATCAAGAAACTACATCTCACATTGGCTGCAGTGCAGAAGGAGATAAGTGGACTACTCTGCAGAGGACAGTTAGCTATCTTCAGATAGTCCAACGGTTGATCATTATTATTATCAATGTACGATTTCTGATAAACATCCTCACCACAGCTCGAGCACTGCTAAACTGAAATGCCCAGCAGATACAAAAAGACTTCAAAACTGCTCCAGAAGTAGGTGGTAAAACTAGACGAAAAGCAAGAGCAAAATATATCCTGGCACTTCTGTAATTTATCTCACTGCAGGGAAATATAAACATGCAACTAAATATGTGGAATTTTTAAGCCAAGCAGATGTGAAAGAGATCAAACTTAAGATTAAAATCAAAATCTTCAGGTATAAATTTGCCCCAAAGCTACGCCATATTATGTATCTTTACTACAGTATGGAAGTGACTACCTGACTTCAAAGTAGAAGTTATTTTTTTATTTATCTGTGATGTATGAAGTTCTGGTGGAATCCACTTTCAATTTCTAGTGTTGAGTTAGAGGAAGAATTTAAACTACAGGTCTGAAGAAGTGATAGATCCTGTCATTCCCAGCAATAACATTGTTTGCAAGCCATCATCAAAGCAATACAGAAACTGAAAATACTTCAGTTGTCTGATATAACCAAACCAAACCTCTGTGGAGATTCAGAGTATTTTCCTTGGGAGCTCACGATAAGCCATGGTTTACATAGTCATCTATAAAGGTCGTACTTACTTCCCAATTCTTTATATGCTCTTGTCTGGTAGACACTGATATTTAAAGCAGTACATCCTTGCCAAATACAGCTCTAGTGTTGTTATCTTCATAACACACTAAAAAATGTCTTTTGTCCCAGAGAATGCCTTGTAGGCAACTAGCTCAAGAGGCAAAAATTATTTTCTGGTAATCCGGTGGCTACTGTTAGTAGTCAGAACTAAGAAATACTGCACTTACTTTGACTGAATAGGAATAAGGAAGATGAGCACCAAACTTGCCAAGGAAGATCTTCTAAGGATTACACTGAGATGGATAAGGTCATACTGAAAAGTCAAAATATGGACTAAAAGCAGTTGGAGGAAGGAACACTTTGATGGAAGGCATGTGCCATAATCTCTTCTTCAAACTAAAAATAGCTCTTTTAGGATGGCAACATGTGTAGGTGACTTGGGTTGCAAGGAGCCTTATGAATGTTTCTGCACAATATTTTCAGACCAATCGTATCTGAAACTTTTCTCCCACGTCTGTGGGCAGTAAACTATAAGAAATTTTATTATTAAAATGTTCTAGTAGGACAACAGTTTTCTCTCACTTCTATATGTGATCACAGTGTTGGACAAACAACTTAACCTCTGACACTACACAACCACAAGAGATGCTTAATACAAAGAATTTACTAATCCCACTTCAGTGCAGAGGCTGGAATTAAAATGTTTCAGTCACACCATTTGCAAAGAAGGAACTGCAAGATGACTTTTACCATTATTTCCTTACAAACTATGGTCAAAGATATTAGCATTCTCTAACGAACCTTCTCTAGCATTGCTGAGAAATAAACAGGCTTCTCCCCTTATTGAATTGGCATTACATGTGTATCTGCTAGCATTTTCAGGCTCATCGTTTATACCAACCAACTGCACTCTGTTACAGGTTTTTAGAAAAAATTAAAAAATAAGTTGATAATGTTACTGGAAAAGCAGTTTGTGTAGTGTTAGAGAAGCAGTGTCAGCACCAGAGACCTGAAACAAAGAAGCAGCCCTGGAAGGTCTGGGTGTTATTTAGTCTGTGACAAAAATATGCTGGTGTTTAAAAACTGGATGGGGAAATCCTAAATCATCTACATACAGCTAGGAAGCACAGAGGAATATCAGGAACTCATCTGAATGCCACTAGTATTCTGTCTTATACACTGTATCTAAGCTGTGTAGTCTCCAAACTATACATAATTGCTTTCCTTTTTCAGTGAAATTAAGCATGAAAAAAATTCACACCACAAAAATCTAAGAAAAGAAAGACAGGAAGAAAGACAGAAAGAGACAGCAACAGAATACAGAGAGAAATGCAAGAAGGTACCTGCAAAACAATCAGGTACAGACTACGTAAATCGCAATTAATAATCAGGCCAACACAGAAAGCACCATCTAACTGCCAGAAACAAATAAATGTACCTGGGATGTGAGTCAGCCTGTGTCATGTAGGCACTTATCTCTTATTATTTGATTTGCAGTAGCAAATAACGAAGCCAAGCATGCATTTAGACAGTTTGAAACAGATGAGCAGCACACTCTGGAAAACAAGTTAATGGCAGAAGCAGGTATATTTGCATAACTCAATAATCAAAATAGCCTCAGCAATTACGGACAGATGCAGCATTTTCACATTTGGGTCTTGTATATGTAAATATGGAACAATACTCACACTGATCCTATGCATAACTGCTTTTTTTTTTTTTTTTGCTTTTTTTCTTTTTTTAAGTTGTTGAACATCATTAGGGCAAATTCGTCTCCTCCCATTGCCAGTGCAAAGGCTGCTGCCCACAGCAAAGCTAGTGGTGCAGCTCTAACATGCACAGGAGACACTGGTAACTTTACTTCTACTTTACTATATTATCGCAGAAGGAGGCAAGTGACTGCCTTGCCTGTTTACCAGAGGGATGTCTCATTGCTTCTGTTAATAACATATTAAAAAACCTAGCGCAGAATGGTTTTGAAAAGCCAAAAGCTCTATTTGTTTGTCTCAGTTTATTAATTGAGAAACAAGAGTTGCTACACAATTTCATGAGCCTCCAAAGGAAGACAAGGTACATAAGTTGCGTAAGCTACAGAAAGAGAAGGATAAAAACCATTGTTAGCTGTTAGATCATGACATTGACTCGCTCCCTGCCTGTATATGGATGACCTTGTTTTAGAAGTTGGGTTTGCTTTTTGATTCTTCCATTCCATCGCAGCATTTACAGCATTAAGGCCCGTTTTTCAAAGAAGATGAGATCCTCAACCTCACCTAAAGCTACAAGGAGCTCTTAACCCTCACCTTTCCAGAAAAATCGATCCAAACCAAAAATGAAAGGGAGAGAAAAGTACTCCCAAAAGGAAAAGACACAGGTTTGAAAAAAAGAATCTCAACCACAGGCTGCTTCCTTATTTTGAAGTTGAGATCCTATCAGTCCAGTTTTTCTAGATTGTTGAGGCTGCTGGATGAGATATTCACTACCAAGATAGCACATAAGCATGGACCATCAAACTGGACTGTGCTCTGTTATTTCTCCTTCTGTGAGTCAGTGTTAGAGATGATGCAAGGAAGCATTCAGCTCCCAGTACTGCCTGAGCAGCAGCTGGGAAACAGCAAAGGAACTCCATATTCTCCATCTTGAAGTGATCATATCAAAATGTGCTGAGTGATTTCTTCCACTCCTATCCCCAGCGTCATTTCTCAGTGTCCCAAGGAATCACAGATGGCAGAACAGAAAGTATAGTCTGGTCATCCTGTTTTGGCAATGCAGCTTTTTCCTTTACAGTAACCTCCTGATGGTATTAGCAGTCAAGTCCACTTTTAAATACCTTCACTTATTCCTTTGTGAAAGTGAAAAGTAAAATAGATTCTGTTACTTACTTGGAGAAAAATTGCTGCTATATGTATTTACGACACATCCTTATAATAGACATCAGAAAAATAAAGAGGAGGAAATGGGTTCTGAAAACGTTTGGGACAGTTTTATAGAATATTATTGCAATTAATTCTCATAAAATCCATCTGCCACACCAAGGGCTTGTGTTACCAGGAAACCATTTATAAAAGGGTTCAGAGGGAGAAAGAAATTATAATATCCCTTTCCTCTCTTTTTCACACTTCTCAACCTGCTTTCCACAAAAAATAAAATTAAAAAAAGTTACATGAGCCTTTCCATGCAACCAGCTTACCAGGGGTCTTGTGTGAAGTATTGTGCAGATCTAGAGGAAACGCTAGATAACTGCTAAACTAAAATGAATTTTTCCATCTGAATGACACAATACTGAGTCCTATGCCTCCTATGGCTTGCCATAACAATAACTTTGTATTTCATGTTCTAAATCTAAGTCACGGAAATGTAAAGCAACAATTAATCTGTGACTCAGTCTTGAGTGGACCTATCTAGCTCACTGTGATTAGGTTTCAACTACTAATATCAGGCAAGATAAATTCCATCCAAAACTCTCCAACAAGTGTCCAAAAAAACCACAAAAAACTGCAATTACATAGATCAGTCTTAAGGTCCTCTACAAATCCCTGTCCTTTGTATTTTTGGATGCCCACTGTTTTAATGACAAATATGCAAGACAGCTCATCGCTGCACCAAGCTGCAGTTTTTTTCTGTTAAAGCACTACCAAGGCAGAGGTGAGAAAAAGCAGAACTGACATTCATGTATTATTGTCATGAAGAAGATGTGTTAGTAAAGGGGAAAAAACGTTGATAAGAAAGCTAAATAGAACATATCCCACCTGAAATGTGCCGCAGTGTGAGAAATAAACAACGAGGAAGTCACAATCAGACCTGCAAATTAACTCTTATCTGATATTTAAAAAGATGTAGTGAAGGCAGAATGATGGTAATTCTAGTATATTCAAATAAGAGTTGTTTGAATTTCATAGAATCATAGAATGGTTCAGGTTGGAAGGGACCTCAGAGATCATCTTGTTCCAACCCCCCTGCCATGGGCAAGGACACCTCCCACTAGACCAGGTTGCTTAAAGCCCCATCCAGCCTGGCCTTGAATACTTCCAGGGAGGGGGCAGCGAATTTCTAAGCATTAAGTAAAGACATTTAAGAAATATAAGAAATGCTTGTTTTGGTATTTTATCTAAAAATATTTTTCATATTTCTTAAGGGTTTTCTCTATTTTATTACCTAAAAATTCCTACAAGAAACGAAAAACTGACTACTCAAATCTCACAACAGAAGAGAGTGAGCTAAATGGAAACATTCTTAACTTATGATGAAAATACAGATTTCAAAACACTTTCTATAAAATTCAAATCAGCCAAAGTTTCAGAAATGCCAATGGCCTTACATATGCTCCTGAATTTACATGCAAAAATCAGAAAAACTGGATCTAATTACAGCAGAAATAAACTTTTTCATTTGCAGGAAAATCAGGGCTACCTTATCACACCCCCATCCTATTGAAAGCTGGCCAGAAAAAACAATACCACAGTGATATTCCTTACTGGTCAGTCCAGGGAGGTTTCCATCATCTGGGCAAAGTCAGTACTTGGTGCAAAATTTATTAGCATGCAACCTTACATTAAGCAGCACGAAGCAAAGAATGAAATCATTGTTCAGTGGAACCAAGAGTCCTCCAAAAAGGCAGCGCAAAATCAGGCATCTTTTTAGCAGTTTGCATCACAAGGATCAAACAGCACCGTGATTTCTGACTGCCCTAGCTGAGGGCTTGCAATCAGCCAGTAGAAAGAGTGTCACATCTTCATGTGAAGTCACTGTGAGAATTCAGTGAGCGTAAACAAAATGTAGCCAGATTTCACAAAAAGTACAGAGAAATGATGAAATACTGACAAAAATGTCAGCAAAGAGTACAGGTACTTGCCAAAAGGACTAATAGTAAAGATTAGGACGAATACACAGCGGATTTTTTCTGTTTTATTACCTCTCCCAATCTAAAAAAGAACTTTTGTGCATGTCCCTTGCACTTCAGACCCTGCAGGGCCATTTTGGGATGTACCATTGCAGACAGTATGTCTGGCAGGAACACATCTGCGACCAGGTGCCCATTAAATCATTTCCTGAGCTGTTTTAGACCTCTTCTGAGGGCAGTTTGGTAGCACGCCAATTTTGGTCTAAAATCTGCAAAGAACCACTGATTAATCGGGCTTTTGCTGCTTTGCTGTTAGAAGGAACTATGCTTTTTTCACATTCATATGGGACTCCTTGTGTGGCTTCAGTGGCAACTGAAATAAATTCACCTCTATGTCTATATATTTGTTAAATTAAATGAAGTAACTAATGAACTGGAAAAATGTTGTTTCGATAATGAAACAATGCACTGATTCCTACTGGCAATAATGTTCTGGTTTCGCTATCTTTATCTGGTGTACTGCCTAAACATCCCCTTAAGCAACAGGAGTCTCACAAATTCAATGTTAGATTTCATTAACATTTATGATTTCCTCTTTACTTTTCATCAAGTAAGATCTCGCTCTTTTTCTTCCATTGCACCTAAATCACATTTTTAATATAGGCAGCTGCCTAGATAAGAGGATACTGTACACTCGGTAAGCTCCCTTGGAGTAAAGCAATTAGATACACACTCAGAAATGCATTTCAGGTCTCCGCTACGATGCAAAGCATGGGTAGTGTCAGTATGGCTCATGCTGACATAGCTGGGGAAGCTTTAAACCCACAGGCTGGAGAATCACGGCCGCAGAAAGGTGACTGCAGCATGAGAGCTGCCTGCCCACAGCTCGGGGCTGACCCAGCACAGCCGCCGCATGGAGGCTCAGCAGCTCACGCTTCTGGGGCTGCACAGCTGGATATGCACAGGAACGTTTGAGATGCTGTCACATCCTCATGCTTGCTGCATAGAAACTTGCTGTCCAGAAAATACGTTACGTGGGACTTTTGAAAATCTACCCTTCAGATCTTGTTTTATCTGTCAAAAACCTGACATTTGGTTTCATTTAAGAAAGGTGTATTAGATATTGCTAGCAATTAGTGAGTAACTGAAGAAACAGCTGTTGGGCATCTCAGAAAGGGAGAACCTGACTTCCAACCTCAAGGGAGAGGGAAGCCAGAAAACTCATAGCGACCCAAATACCCAATCTCCTGCAATCATGATATTTTATACATAACCAAGAAGTGACTGCAAAGGTCTGCTAAACGTCACTGTGGCTCCAGACTGAGCCAGAAGGTCTCAAGGGGCCAAGGTGCATGAGCTGGTGACTTCAGCTCCCCTGTGTGACAAGGATGCCCTGGCAGCATGCCTGAGCAGCCACAAGCAATCTGTCACCCAGTGATGGTAAAGCAAATATCCTGAAGCACTGACTGATGCGATGCTTGCAACTGGGCTTTATGCAAGGGTCCAGAATGCGAGATGGAACAATCCTGCTCAACACAAGTACCTTCAAAAGCCCTGACCTGACCTGTAACTTCAAGGGTCCCACTGATGAAAAGCTTAGAAGCGGTTTCAGGATTAAGACAGAACTCACCTTGCCCTCACAGCAGAGCTCGGCTCTCAAACCAGGGCTCTCAGAAATTATGTACATATGCTAGACCAAAGCTATATACTATCTATTCCACTGAGGACAACAGATTGCTTTCCCAAGAAATTACCAGCAACCAGGCTTGGAGGAGAGCAGGTAGAAAAAGGTGGCACTTGCAGTGGAGTGGGCACTTCGTTCTCAGCTGTCTGTTAATCTCAGTTGGAAAATTTCAGTTGGAAAAACATAGGCAATGAAGAGCAGAAGCAGGGGTGTAACACTGAGGGTATTCTGTTACACGGAACAACCTGCAAACAACACCTGCCTCTGAGACATGCACGGTGCCTGAAACCAGGAGTGCATCTCTATCTCACGTGAGCACAGTCACACATAGGGATGCTGAGCTATTAGAGATCTTTTTGCCTTGCTTCAGCTTGCTCACAAACCTGGTTAGTTCACCGCAAGGATAACTCAGAAGAACCCAGCAACCGCAGAGAGGGACTTGTGGTGGTTTTGCCACTCCTCAACCCTAAAAGTCACATCACAGAATAGAGGGGAAAAAACCTCTCCTGCAGTCTATTCAGAGCAAACTTCATCCACAAAATGCTTCAAGATAGCAGCACGCTAAGTATTTCTAACTACTTTGACCAGCTTTCTGTCTGACTGGCCTTGGTCAGCCTCTGTAGCTACAGACTGAATTTAGGGTCATGTAAAAAGAAAAGAGAGGTAGCCCAATAGGCATGGCTTCCAGTGACATGACCAGATTAAATTTAGAGTTGGATCGCAAACTCCTGCCTAGTTTTGTCAAGGCGAGTAGAGCTCTGACTGTTTACACTACTCAGGACTGGTCTCAATCAAAATTTAACCAAAGAGTGGGAAAAAAAAATCAACATCAAGGGTTATCATTATTAGATTTAGAAAAGGGGAGCAGTCCTTTCTTCTCTCAAGACCTTGCAGGAAACACGTCAGTGTGAAATACAAAAAGAATAAAATGGCACCATCACATGAAATTAGAAATGAGCGCTATCAGAAAAATAGATGCCAGTCATGATTGGAAAAAAATAAACTCTTACACTGGCAAGAACTGGTTGTTTCTGGCAAGTGACAAATGTGATCAACTCAGTGCTTCCAGGGTACGTTAAAAAGAAGCAATCCAAAGAATGCTGAAGGTGTGAATACAACACTTTAGGTATACAGGCAAATATATATAGTTACATAGACATATGAATAAGACATTATAGGTATGCTCTTTATTTTCAAATGTGTTTTGTGTTTTCCTACAGGTGCTCATACCAACTCACATCCGTCAGAAGAAAAGCTTCCACTGACTTCAAGGGACTTTGGAAGAGACCCTGAGAAGCTACTGCAAAGCAGAGTTCTCATTCAGCTTCCTTGCCCAGTAATTTTTTTCTCATTAAACTCATAATTCATTTAATATATTTTTTCATCCATGGATTTGATCTTATCAACACTGCTCTGTCCTAGCATGGGGACTACATTAGCTCCCTTTATCAAACTGCAATGAAAGGAAACTTTTCCACCCTTGGGCATTTTTTCACTCTTGCAGATATGTCTGTGTTCCTTTATCTGGTCTTTTTTTGCATTCACTGTAAATCGAAAACTCTCCAGAGGAACTTCCTGGATTCTCAGTTATTGAATAAGGCTAATCAAGTTCCCAGAGAACAATCTTGCTTTTTATGTCTATCCGCATCCGCAGTCTCTTCATCAAAACAAGATTCTTAAGGGCTCTTCAACGAAAATATTTTAGATCTTCAAAACAAAAGTTTCCTAGTGCCAGGTTCACCAGTTTCTAAGCTTTGCTTTAGCTCACTTTTTATATACAACTACAATAACACCACGCTGTAAGATATTGTACTTAGTGCTTCAACACACTGCTTTCAGATCCAAACAAAGACTTCAGTTCTCTTTGATTACATTAACTTTTTTTAATCCAAAAGGTTTTTGGTGAAGCATATGTTCTGCATCATTAAAATCAGATATTCTGGCTTTGATCTTTAAGTTCTCTCAGTTGACTGCTTCTCCAAACTACAAACTATTTCAGCTTTTGAAGTTATCTCCTTACTCTGTATAGAAAACCTGAACCTTCAGCCAGATTTGATAGGGTTACAAGATAATAACCATATACTATTGGATCTACTTTTTCATTTTAAGCTTTGCTTTGGAAAAACAATTCTACAGCTTTGTCTGAAAAAGCTTAAATACAATAACTATAAATCAGAGAGTATTCTTTACATATTACTAGATACTTACGTTTGTAAGTGAATATAGGAACATTTTATTTGTCTGAACACTATCTTTTACACACAGCATTTATCAAAGTAATTTTTTTTTCCCCCAAAGTCAGCTATGAGCCTGGACAGATGGAGATACGAAGCTTGTGGACATAAAGCAGTGGAAATGGCACACAGGGAATGTTAGCAGCCAGACTGTCATACGAACAAGCTTCTCCACGGTGTGAAAAGTCAGAGAATCAATTGCAGAGTTGAGGTGTGACATGACAGCAAGATTAACTAAAGAAGCAGGGATGGCTGCAAAAAGCCAAGAAGGCCATTTTTCAGTGGACTACAATGGACACTAAGTGGCTTCCAAAAATAGTGGGACTAATGGTGTTATGACACATCTCAGGGATTCCGGAAGGAAATATTCAGCCCAGTCAGAAAGCCCAGCCTGGAGATAGGGGAACATGAGGCATCCAAGCTCCCAAGCCCATTGATCAGAGTCTAAAAGCTTTGGAAGAAATTATTTACTTCTCTACTTTATACATAACAACAACAGAAGCAAATATTCAACCAGACGTAAAAAATCTTAGTTAAAGTGGGATTAAAAGGAAAATTCAAGGTAGAATTAATAGCAGTGACTGGATAAGACAGCAGCTGTGATTCGCTAAAGAGGGTCACCCAATTAGTTCCTAGTTATTTTTTAACGTGATACTTGAAGTAAAGGAGGTGAGACTGGGTTTATGAAATACGCAATCCATATATAGAGAACAAGTTAATAAAGTGGAATGAAAAACAAAAGGTTTTGATGAAATAATTCAGCATGAAGGTTTACAAAACATTGTTTTATAAATTTGACATTTGTCAAGAATAGAATATCAAATAAAATGAACTCCCTAATAAGTACGGTTCTATGTGCGTAAGAGTGACTATGTCTCCGTGTGTCTGTAAATAAAAAAAACCCTACACATTCTATTTTAATTTGGAAAGTTATTTTCATTTCAAGCATTCTCTGCATGGGGCAAATGACTTCTGAAGATGAAAACATTTCCCACACATGCTTCACATCATGTAACAAGAGAAAGATCACTCCCAAATTCAATCTCTCATTCATGCCTTCCCACCCCCCTTTTTTCCTCCTTTTTTTCCCCTTAAAAAAAAAAAAAAGAAGAAAGGAAAGAAAGAAAGAAAGGGGGAAAAAAGAGAGAGAGATGCGTTTAGCAAATCAACAACAGAAATATTTCAGAAACTGTCCAAGACATACAATCCCAAACTAATTTGGACCGAATCACATGAAAAGAAAAAAGACATCTTGGGAAGAAAAGTCATCTCTATATGCCACCTTTTTCCAATTACTTCCCAGTAACAATTTAACAAGAGCTGTAAAATACAGTGTACATCTACCACTATGAGACTGTAGCACCTCATGCTTCTGAAACTCAGGTATTCAAACTAACAGGCTTTCTACAATTCCTGTTCATGCAAATACTTTAGAATATGAATAACTGCATTTAAATGAGTAGTTCCTCTGATGTTTATGGCTCTGATTTTAAAATTACGTACGACGGTCCTAATCCAGCAGATGTTTAATAACTCAGACTCATTACAACTCATGACATCCTAAACGCAAATAATTTCAGCAGAGTTTAACGGCAGAAACGTTCAGTACAATAAAATAAAATTACATAAGTTTAATTCACATTTTTCTTGTCTATAATTATATTTCCATTATATACTTCCTAGATTAAGCGAAATCTATACTATCTAATAAACATAATTATACAAAATGTTCATATAATGGACTAAAGAAAGTAATAATTAAAAGCCTGTAATTTAGTTACTCTGTATAACTCATCATTCTCAGAGAATGAAAAATTGGATTAATTTATCTACCTTCAACTAAGCACTGACAAGCACTCTTCTGGAGATATATTGTATTTTAGTTTCAATTGTTTCTCTTGCTAAATACTTCAATTTTCCTGCATACATATACATGAATACATATATACAAAATTTCTATCTTGTCATGAAATCTTTTTTGCTGATCACAGTAGGTTTCATAAATAGTTTATGAAGTGTTAATAAGTAATTAACAAATACTAACATTACTTTTTGCACTCTAATGGAATTTTTTGAAATGATGCAATACTGCAATACCTACTAAATAGTTAATTCACATGGAGTATGCATATGTGAATCTTTATTACACTTTTGCTCCATTTCCCAGTACCACAGATTATAACTCTGTTTTCGGCAATTTTAAAATCAAACATCTTTAATTGGGCATGTCTTCTCTGCATGTGTTGCAATGCTGCTAGCCTCAACCACAAAATATATACACATACTCTGTTCTGATAATGCCTTGTCTTGCTTACGCTAATCTTAAAACAGTAGGGAAAAATTATACTTAACTAGGCAATAACAATGCAGCCTTGCAGATACTGCAGAAATTGTTTAGATGATATCTCCACATAGATAAGAAGGAACCAGAAGAGTGATCTTGGAAGAGCGTGTTTCGGGGGCAATCTGCCTACAGGTCAGAAGAATAAACTAATTCTTGTCTTTGTAGGCTTTCCAGCACAACATCCTACTATTCTGCACTTTGGAGGAGGAGCAACTTTTATCCAATTATAAAGTTTCCCCGGTTCTTGAGGATGAATACTATAAAATTAAAGGAAAATGCATCTGAGCCAGCAGCTATTGAAGCCCCACAGAATGCATTCCTCTGCCTTCAGTGGGCTCTGCACTGGAGCCTGTGCATACAGTGTCACTGATGAACTGCATACATTAGCTGATCATTTGTTCTCAGCTTATTCTTAATCCTATTTTACAAAGCTAATGTTCATCTTCTAATGACAATCTAATTGCTCGGTGCCATGTTTACTAGTGGGAATGAACCACAAACCATGTTGCTGTAAGCTCCAGGGAGCATTCCAGCGATTGGGATGTTAAAAACTCCCTATCTGCAGAAAGGCAAAACTCATTTCTTAACTCTCTGGTACAAATTATTTCCAGGTGCTGATAATTATCACTCATGGAGTTTGATATTCCGGACTCTACATCTAAATTTATACTTGACAAGTTAAACTTTTCATCATGTGCAGCAGCCTCCTAAAGGCTGAGGAGGACAGACAGCTGACGGTTGAAACCAATTCTGCTTAAAATAGCAACACTTAATTACAAGCCTTGTTGTTTATTTCTTTTCAAAGTATTTCAAATACATCTCTTTCCCCAAGGGAAATAATATTGTATATCATTAAACAGATAAGTATTATTGCATCTGCTCATGAACATGAATTGTGAACAGCCACGTAATTATTTGGGAAACCTTAAAAAGGCCTCAGAAAAAAATCCATCAAAAGCCCATGTACAGACTTCATAGCTATCTTACTGTACTCATAAGCTAAATACATGAAAAAGACACATCGGTGTATGCATGTTAGCATAGACAGGACAGAAAAGCAACAGATTCGAGCCCATGATGTTTAAATGTATGGTATTTAAATACATATACACAAGCTCATGCTTACCTATTCACACACTTCTGTCACTAGACAAAGTTATTTAAATAAGAGAAAAACAGGGTGTAGCAAGCACTAATTCAGAAGACTTTACGGAAGAAGTATGTTATAGCCATATTAGTATTTCTTAGGTTTATGTTGCCAGTTTTAACCCATTATATGACTATCTGTAACCTTTTACAAATCTACTTTCCAACCATCTGGCATGCTGTGAATCTGATTTTCTTGAAGCAACTCTGACATAAGTTCATTTAAAAGGTGACACATGAGAATCTTAAAAATTTAATGAATGTCATAAACACAAGTGCATCCCATTGCAAATATCAAAATTATAAAACTGTTGTATTGAACTGCATCACCATTCTCACTCTGGCTGCAACATCTCCTGAAACACTAGAAAAGATCAAACTCATGATCTGCTGGGCAGGGTTGCTTTTGTGGATGTGCCCTAAACCAGGAAGGTGTCCTTTTGCATTAACGACTGCCTTACTGGAGGGTGAAGGTGCAAGTTGTTTCCCCAGCAGCAAATAGCTGCAAATTCTCAGTACCTGCAACATTCCTAATGGTTAAATTAACAGTGGCAGGACTTGAAATTGAGTCCACTTGATCTTAGGGTCTCACAGATTAGAGTATTAGTCCGCTGAACCATGTTACTAGACTTGCCTTTAATCTGTTAGATACTTCCTTGTCTTTGTTCAATAAGCATGGGAGGAAAGAGAACCAAAGCAGTAGAAGCATTGGAAAAGTGACAAGCAAACCTGCCGAAACTTCAAAAGACAGCCTAGTCAAAGAAAAATAATACTAAACATTGGTTGTCTGCAGTGTGCTACATTGGGTTGTGCTAGGCAAGATCCTCAGCTTGTATAAATTAGCAGTCCTCCAAGGTCATGGCAATTTTCACTGAATGTAACGTTATACAAGACAAAAAAAAAAAAAAGCGTATTTGCTTAAATGCAAAAACACTGCATTAATTTAACAGTCCACAAATTCCGAACCAGAAACCTGACATACAAACAAAGCTGCAGAATACTGGGGTTGACTACCTTGCTATAAGAGAAGCATAAAAGAAATGAGAGGTACCAAAAGAGGCACAAATAACAAAAGAAATTTAAGCCAGAAATAGCCAGAAGCTTATTTCCTTCATGATTCACAGAGCATATTGCAAAACTGCAGTGAGTTGGCACAAACTTGTCAATTTAAGCTCTAGTAGGAAATGTCTGATAGTAGGAGATCATCCTTAAGAGGACAGGAGTACAATAAACAAATATGAAAGACAGGAGGAGAGAGACAGCAGAAGGAGCTACTGTCTGTAATCACCTTGGTCTCTCTTAACATTCCTTCAAAATTACCTTCTTCTTTCCCTCTCTCTCATTTCCGACACCACACACCCTCTGAGTCCCTCCTCAAGCTGCACCTTGAGCACCAGACTCTGCTGCCAGACCCCAGCACAATCAGTGCCTGCACTGCTGTGCCCAAGTTTGCAGGGAACAACAGTGTGTTACTGTCACTTGTCGATTTTCTCCCATTGGATAAAGCATTAAATCTGAAATCGCAAAGCAGATAAACAATGCCTTTTAGCACATTAAATCACTATGGTTAACCATCTCCAACACTTCTGCGAGTTCACCCTGTGCTTTAAAAGCAGAATTCACTCCACTTCTGATCCTTAAGTTTTACTTGTACATGCTTTTTTTTTTTACATGATCGTATTCCAGCACCATTTCTTAAAGATATTCTTAACGCAATTTAGCAGAAGCTCTGTAATCCAATACTTATGAAATGAGCTGTCAGGCATAAACTATGCCAGAATCTCTTAAGTCCACACAGCAGGACCCAAAACTAGTAGCAACTGTACTGAATTACAACCAATGGGAGAAGTCACAGGTCACTGAAGCCACACAGAGTCCTGCTACAGCCAACAATGAAACTTAATGTACTTTCCATGTCCAGAACCATCCGCTATAGAGCTTCTGTAAAACAGATTAATGATAATAGCTGCAGAAGCTAGGAAAGAAATGCAAGAAATGGAAGCCTGGCCAATATTCCATTTGTAATTTGTCACACTATCACACAATGAGACTTCGGCATGAATGTGTTGCCAATTTACAATTCAAATAAGCTCCCTTGAATTTTTAAAAGAATGGACTGTACACATCAATCAGGATGACACAGAAATGCCCTGTCAGGTTAATTTTAAATGCACGTTTTATTTGCTACTGTTAACTGATCATTATCATTATTTGTGATTTTTAAAAGAGGCAGCTATTATTAAATAAAATACAACTCCTGATCCCTAACTGGAACATAGCATGTTTCTGTAACCAAGCTGAATTCCCCAATTTACAATATTTTGACTCTACACTGGCTGGTTGGATGGCAATTTATTTTTTTGGCACAATGCAAAAAATTAAGGTATTACTAGCAAAAGGAGCACATTTGGCTTGACATCACATCTATTAATTGCAAAGGATTTCTTTTCATTTACTTCAAAGGCCTATAGATCAGGCCAGCATTAGGACACAAGAAAAGGTTTCTTCTTAAAGCACTGTTTACCTAGAGTTGATGAATTTCCTCCTTGCTGTGAAATTTAGCAGATGGATTATCAGAGGGATGCATTTGGCCTGTTGCAGACTAGCTACTGTTCCCGTAGAAAGGTGCAGTGCTTTGACGATGCAAAAACAACGACCATGCTGTTTCTATGTTCTATTAAAAGGAAAGCCATTAAGACTGTAGTTAAGTGGTCAAGGCCTAAAATTAGACTTGCCACAAATGCCAGTGGCAGGAAATATTCTTAGTATTCAAAATATCGCTCTATAAAACAAAAGTCACACTGACTTTCCGAAAAAAAAAGCAAAAACCATACAGACAAAAAATCAGTTAAGTACCTAAATGCATACCTAACTTTAACCACAAGACGTCAGAGGCTGTGGCCACTGGCTTGCAGCTAACATCTGCACATACTGCTCTATCATGTCTTTGTAGGGTTTTGTTACTGGAAAAATTCTACTGTCTTGAGTTGTACTGAAAACAGGATTGGTATGATTTAAAGCTGCAAGGGAAAATCAGTGGGGTATCCTACCTCAAAACTGTAAAAATTCAAACTGAGTTTGTACCACTATGAAATACATCCTGAAGCTCCAGTCATGCTTCACTCTTTTTTTCCTGTGGCAGATGAAAATAGCTCAAAAAGCTCTCTTTCCCAACCTGTCGTATAAACCTCTCACTGTCCTGCTCCCTGCGCTCCAGCTATGATGCTGGGGCTATGCCATACCTGGATCAGAAAAATGGTCTGACTCCAAAACAGCCAAAGGATTCTTGCTGGGGGTTCTCCAGGCAGAGACAGAAGGGAGGAAGCAGATTAGCTGGAGGCTTATTTTTCACCCAGATCATTTCAAGAATTCAATTGACAACAACACCTCAAAAACCACAGTGGAAGACAGACAGGGACGTGGCATGGGAGGAGGAGTGAGTGGTTGGGATAGGAGTGTCTTCAGGTGGCTCTGGTGTCATGGAAAACACCGGGAGAGCAGGTGGCTCAATCCACCACAAGTTAAATAGTCATTACAACATGTAATTATGTTCACACACGGCATCTACTAAGAAAAACAGAAGCTGTTTATATCTTTGTCGGAGCTACCTCACGTACATGGGTACCCTGTACAAGGGCTAAGAGCAACACGCAGTCTACTTGCCCAAGAACCTTCCTATTTGTGGGTGACTTCATACATCAGACTGCCAAATACATCAAAATATCAAGCTTTTGGTGGCTTTTTTTTTTTTTAAAAAAAAAAAGTGATTCAAAAATGAACCTTATTGCTAGAATTTGGAGAAAAGTACTTTGTTTCAAGGACAGGAAGAAAATAAACTACTGCATGGATGCATGCTATTTAGATAAAGATGTTTGTTTTCAGTGTCTGGGGGAAGGTATAAAGAGGCATAGCAAGGTACTGAAAAACAGGAGTATCAGCTGGCAATATGATGAACAACTTGTAAATAATCAGCCTACATAAACCACGGGTCATTTTACTCCAAAGCAAATTTCCCATGACTTTGGTATTTCTTTAGAATTTTTTTTTTTAACAGGCATTTGGTCATTGATTTATGCTTATATACAGCCTGGAGTAGGAAAAACTTCAGAAGTCATCATATGCAACCCCTGAATAGAAGCAGAGGAGATTTACACACAGGAAAACAGTTTTACTGAATCAAAGTGTAGATTACATGCACAATGAATATCCTACACATTTTCCAGAGCAGGATTAGTAACCAGGAACTCTGAAGTATTACTGCCAGTTCTGATACTGAATGTCTTCTGCATACTTCAGCAAGCCATGCAAACTTTCTATCTCTGAATGTAAAGTGAGGATATTACTTATCAACTTCACAGGGATGTTGCGTAGATTAGCTAATGTTGGAGAAAGGACATAAAGCGCTTTACTAAGTAAAATCCATCAGAAACACATGGACAGTAAATGACACCAAGTAATTTGACCTGGAATTTAATTTAGTTAATACTCTACAGTCGTCAAAGTCTTCTGGATTAAAAAAAGTCAACTTAAATTTCAACCAAAACTGGAACTAAACCTAAAATGAACTTTTAGTCGAGGTTCAGAAAGAAGCAGCTATTTTAAAGGGCTGTTCCTGTTATCTCTCTGCCTCTCTCTCTAATTTCTGGTTCTGACTTGTGGTGACAAGGAGCAGCTCTGATACCCTGTAGAAAAGCTTGTTCTTGTGGTTATTTCTGGCATGTTCTGCAAATTCAAGAGAGCTTTGGGGTAGTTTAACTAAGCATCTCAACTTCAGGATACTGCTCCAAACCAAGCCATAGACATCACATTTGCCAGCCACTAATTGCAACATTTTTGCTCTCTACAGTGAAATAGTTTTGTACAGCAGAAAATCTTCACATATTTTGTAAATGTTAAAGGCAGAGTGAGAGCAAGAAAATGTGAACTGCAACTGAGGTGCCATTCAAGTGGTGACTGGAAGAGGAGTGGAGGTCTTAATCCTAAAATTAGACTTGTAATAATTTCAGCGCATATCACCTCAAAACGTGCAGTTCTTCAAAGGCGCTAATGAAGCAGATGAATAGCAGCATTATTTTTAGGGCTATAGAATTCATTACTGTCCATTGAATTAAGCAGGTCAACTTACTTACTGGTCCAAATTCTGTTTTCTGCAATGTCTTCCATGTTTATTTTGAAGCACTGAGACAGCGGAGGGGAACCTGGCATTCAGACTTGTTAACAACAGTAGCTTTGCTACCTGACCTGAAAATCACTCCTTTCATAGATCTGAGCCAGAAAAAAGGTTAGATTTATTCATGCTGCTTCTGTAACTAGGTGCATTTCTGATTTTTCAAGCAATCTAATTCAGTTTCGCTGTGGACAGAACACACACTCTTTTTCTTGCTTTTTTTCTTCTTTTCTCTTTTTTCTTTTCCTTTTTTTTTTTTTTTCTTCAGGTAACTATTTCCAAATCTATCATCATGCTTTGACAAGCCATTCTCTAAACCACAATCATCTTAAATTTCTGTCTGTTTGTTACAAATATAAGTCTCACAGATAAACTATATTTAGATGTGTGGCTCACTTCACCAACACAGTCTACAGGTGAAATTTTTGGTCCACTGCAGATAGGGCTTCATTGACTTCTGCAGAGCTACTACGTCACCTCTTGTCACCTGTCACATGTACTCAGTAAGGTCATTGTGAATTTTCCTTTTACATAGTTTTTCATCATAACTGATATTTTCAACATGAAAATAAAAACCACAGTTTTCTTGTTTTCAGTTATGTACTTAGTTCCCTCAGCAACAGACCAAAATTCTTATTAAAGTCTGTAGGACCCTATGGGTTCATTCATAGAATAGGACTAATTATACTACTGGTAGTTCCCATTTGGCCATCTTGACTCATGTGTTTTGAGATTTTTGAGATTTATTTCCCAAATTTTGGCATACTGAGAGGGTAGCTTTGCCCAGTGAAAGGTGTAGATATTGATCCAAAGACTAATTCGATCATCCAGTGCAAAACAAAAAAAAAACTAACCAACAAAAGTAAATCCACAGAAAAGTGAATATGTTGGCATACATTCCAAGCATGTCTCCAAACTAAATCTACTGCAATGTGCAGTATAAATGTGCTTTGTATTTACAGCTTTTTTTCAATTTATCTTTTAGCTACATATAAGCCTGCATAATTAATGTCTTCAATAACTCATTTTCCTGTTCCATTTTTCTCCTTTTTTATCTTCCTCTCTCCTCTTGTGGCAGATCACAATTTGACCTTTCACAGGTCCACTCTGAATGTAACTATTAGTAACTATTTGACTCCTTCCTTCTTCCACCTCTTTGATACTCTCGTCTACAACCTTCTTCACCTATTTACCTTATTTTTGATCTACCATTTCTCCCACCCTTCCTCAGTACAACTCTCCTCTTTCCCTTCTTATCACCCAAATCTATTTACATGCTACATTTGAAATTTTCCCGAAGGCTCAATGAGCTGTTTGTTGTGTTGCTATGATTATGAGGTACAACAGACAATAATAATAATAATAATGGTAAGATAGGGTTATTCAAATCTGTTGAGGAAAAACTAACAACAACAGAACACAATGGAATAATAATTCCCTTAACTCAGTGATTTCCCTGCAGCAGAAAAAGGCTTTCTGGATTACATACAGAATAACCTTGGCACAGCTTCATATAATGCTGGGGCCTACTAAGGAAATGTTTGATATGATGCCAGCAATGGGCAATAAAACTGAAGTAAATCAGATACTAAATGGGTAGGACCCAGCTTTCGTTTACGGCTGTACAGCACCTAGCGCAGTCCCATCACTACCAGAAAAAAAAATATTAAAAGATTTCAAAAAGAAGTGTTATCCAAACTCAAAGTCAGACTCATTTCCCATTAAGATCTAGTTTTTGTGTTTCTGATCTTAAGTCACTAACTGAAAAACAAAATAAGAGATCCTTCATTAGCAGTGATATAACAGAAAACATTAATTATTCCCCTTGCCTTACAATTTGTTTTATGCAAAACCAACACAATGTATCTTTTGTTTATAATCTCAGGCATTCAATGATGGTTTCAATTAGAGTCTTTTGCTTATACGCATATGAAGTTCTGAGATTTATTTCCTACAAACAATTGTAATATTGTGTTCGTTATGCATAGTAATCTGAACTCAGGGCCTGATTCAGTTCTGTTGCAGGTGAGCATAAATCTAATTCGTCCTGATTTTGACATCCACAAAACCAGGCCAGAGGACAGAATGGGCCTAATTCCATAAACTTAAAGCACTGAAAATATCAGATCATTTAGTCTAGATTGCTGCATAAAGTGAGGGATTATGTTTCAGGCAATTATTTCTCTAGTGAGTCCCATACCTTGTATTTGTCAGAATTCTTGCAGAAAGGCATTCAGTCTTGATCTCAAGTGTCAAAAAATGGACACCCGCCTTCCCACTCCAACAGTGCTTTTTTCAATGGGCACCAGTCATCACTACTGAAACATATCCCTTACTTCTCATTTGAATGCATTTCATTTTGACTTTCAACAGTACTGGCTTTTTCTTTGACTTTCAAAACCAGCAGTGGAGGGTGGTGGCTATTTCTACTCGGTATTTTCTTTCCGTGAGGACACTTTAATGCCATCAATCAATTCAACTTTCAGTTTCCTTGTTGTTAAGATAAGCAGATAACACTCTAAATTTCTGTTCTTCTTTCAAAGATACTTGTCTCACTGAAAAACCGTGGCTCCTTCCTGCTTGTCCTTTCATTTTATTTATTAACTTATTTATTTATTATTAGAAACATTAGTAGCTTTCTAGCTAACAAAGCATGATGCAGTGGAACAGGGCCAGGTCTGGATTTGTATTTCAATCCATTTGTGATCAAACTCATAAGGCTATATTGTAGAGAAGGCTAACTGCATTTCAGTTTATTTCCATTACAGTCATTTTCTACTCTAAAAGGGCTGCAGAGAAAGCTGGATTATTTTTACACTGCTAAGTAAGACAACTGGAAACAGTTTTTAGAGACAGGCTCAGACCACAGAGCACAAATGACAATGGATCTTTGTGTTACCAAGGTGTTGTTGAATGTTTTACTCCCCTTAGACTGTTTGTGGAGTTGAGCCCATGGATCAAGCAGATAGCATGGTCCTAAACGCTATCAGAGAAAGCTAGCAAGATAAATGTCGTTTTCCTTTTTTATTGGTCGTGCTGGGCATGGCCTATTATCTTTAAATGGACTGAGCGGTTACTGTAGAGAAAAGAACAAGGATAGTATCTCTACCCAAGCTTGTTATAGTCTCCAGGGCAAAGACCGTGAGACATGACTGATAAACAAAGCAACTGCAAAAGCTAATGTTGCTCCTCTGTAGACAAGACAGAAAAGGCAAATATTTAAAAAGCAATAGTTCATAAATTATCATCATCCCCACCCCCCAAAAAATCCATTAACAAGGCAATTTTTCAGACAAGTAAACTCTGCCCTAGGAACACATGTTCAAGAATTTTTTCAGACTTAACCTAAATTAAGGTCAGTGACCTTAATTCCTTCCATTGTGATTGCCTTGTGCACTAGGAATGCAATAGGATAGAACAGGCTAATGAATGAAAAACCCTGACTCAGTTGCAATTCATACTCATTCATCCCATCTTGAAAAATCTACCTACTTACTTACAATCTTCTACTCTGAATGCATTTCATTATTTTTTTCTCTCATATTTCCCTTCTTTAGTCACTTGCTTCAGTTCAGAGTAACTGCCTTAGCTCATTAGCTGGTACAAATTAATTTGATTCAATTAACTTTGGGGGGTTTGCGTCAGCCCCATCTCCCTGCCCCGTCTGCTTGGTCCCACCATTACCAGCAGTGCTCCCTACTCTTCTTGCCACCCAGTGCCATGATGGGAAGGCATCTGGTAGGTCCTGTATCCTGCCAGCCACACTGAGACACTCCTTATGTGCTTTCACCTCTTCCTCTACAACATCTAAATTCTTTCCCATCAATTCCTTCTCTTAATTTGTATTGTTAAAAACTAATTCAGATACGTACTACCTTTTTAGCTTTAAAAAAAAAAAATACAATTCAGACCACCTTAACTTTCTTTCTCCAAGTAATTTCCACCTATTCCTCCTCTAATATGTAAAACTCAAAACATTTACCCTTTTCTCTCAAAGACAAAAAGAGTCTATCTGCTTATACAGCAACAGTTGAAGATGACAGCTTGTATTTTGCTATGATCACTAGGATGAACAGACCTGTGCTAATGCAGGAAGGTGAACTTCCACCTCATGTGCTGCATCCTTGTCAGTAATGGATCTGCCAGGAAGACAGGAGACTTGGAGCTATCCTCAGTTCCACTGCACAGGGAGTTATGAACTGTCATTGGGCAGCAACCAACATTCCCTTTCTGACCCTCTCTCCCTTCCACTGGAACATTAAAACCTGGAGTAGACTGGAATTTTCCAAAATAAAGTTAGTAATCAGAAAATTCTGATTCACAGAATTATTACTTTCAATGAAAATGCACCAGCCATGGGAATACATTCATTAGGGTCCACTGCAGCTGACTGAGGTTTGGATCCTTGCTCTTGCTCACTCTCTGATTCCCACAATGCAGACGAATGGCCAAGTACTTCAGTTATCCAGAGAGCTGTTTTTTCAGAATAAAACGTAAACCTGTAGTTCTTTTTTACTCCTATAAGGAACAAAACCAATGGTGAATTCTCAAAGGTTTTGGACAGCCACAGCTGTGCTGTGACTTTGAAAGTTCTCTAAATGTTATCCTTTCCATGACGAAATATAACTGAAGAAAATCCTTTTATGCTTATTCTTCATCCTGCTTTAAGAAAAATTTAAGACATTTCCTTTCAGATTTTCTATGGCACATTTTTGAGTTGTTAACGGAATTTGACTAAGTTGCTACTTGATGTTTGCATCGCAGAGCCAGTGCCAGTGGCCCTTCTCAGATGCAGAACTGCTGTTACTTTTTTCTCCTTGGTCACACATCCCATTCAAGCTTCGGGATTACAAACTTTGCATTATCATATGCTCCAATAAACCAATTTGAAAAATGCTACTTAAGGAATGCATGTGGACACTCTGTCCAAGTTCTACAAGCAAGCTATCTTGCAGTCTTTGGGAACAAATAAATGTTTTTTATATTGTATTGACAATGGGAGCAGCTCACTGCACTGAGCTGCCAAGTGAGCAACTCAGAAGTAATGATTCATTTCCCAAGGCAGTTTATCTTAACAGCAACAAAATGGGGAATTTGAAACAAAATGTGGTATCCAGGACCAAAAGTCACAGGCCTATCTGCAGTCTGGAGATCTCGGTCAGAAATGACCATAATCATCATAATGATATTTACATTTAGGAGTCTGATCCTTTTAATTTACCTTTGAAAGCTGATTACTTGATTGTTCATCTCCATTTTTATTATAGATCACAACTTTTTTGTTGCTGATGCAAAATTCAGTCTGCCAAATTACTGACAAGTGGCACTGAACTACTAAAGTGCTATATTAATACAGACAGCGCTGATTAATAAGATTATTAAAAATTGATTCAATGGTACTCCAATTTATAGCTCAGACAGAGATGACAAGGAACATGCAAAAAGGCAGAACATACATTTTGATCCTCCCAGCAGACCCTGCAGCTTACAAATGGCAATGCTGAGGATCCCTGCATGTTTTACTTTATACTTAATGGGCATTTTTGAAGATTATTTCTCCCCAGCTTTAAATATTAAATTTACGGTTTAACAGTTACCAAGGCAGTATTACATAAAATGGCAGCAAACTCTGAAAAAAAGTCTCCAGGACACAAACTGGAAGCGGCTTTTTGATAAAAAATAGCTAACTTTTCTGATACTTTTCTGTTGTCCCCCAATACCCACGACCTGTAACAAGTTTCCATGAGGAAAGGTTCTGCTACTAGTGGATTTCTAAGGCTGTTCTGTAAGCCACTGCAAAGGACATTTGGGAGTCAAGATGATCTAACAATTTTAATGACCGAAGTTTGTCTCATGGTTATCACTGAACTCTGTTGGACCCCATTCAGCATTAACCTTCCCTAATAAAATCTCACAGCATTAAAATTTTGGAGATGGACTCTTCTAGAGCGGGGAAGTGTTGTCTTCATCCAACCGGAGATTACAGGGCGTAAGTAGGGAGGATCACCCAGCACATGGGTTTCTAGCCAAGTAGTTGAATTTATCAAAACAACTTAAGATGTGTGATAACAACCATTTACAGATAACCTGAAAGAACAAAAACAAATTATTCATCAAGAAACTTGCCACATCCTCAGTTTTCCGTTATACATTGAGCTTTCATAACCAGTTTCACAGAGTTTGTCTTTGGTAAAGTGCTTTTTTTCTACATTTTGAAGTTGCGTGGGTTTTATTGCTCTGAGTGCCAATGAAAACTGAGTTTCTCAAATCATCCAAATTGTGGAAGAAGAAAGTCTGCAACACCATCAGATCTCAAGCCCCCCAAAAACTCCCAATTCCATATAAATTTGAGGTTGTAACTTTTAAGTAACAACGTAGTATCACTATGCAAATACTGTTTCCCTGGTCTGATAAGTGCTATCATTTCAAGTAAGCCTCATTCTGAGCGTTTTCCTGTTTGGTTTTTCACAGAAATTAATGTATTACAGTCAGTAGCATAGGTGGTGGGAACTTAAGAAAAAAAACCACTCATTTTAAAGAGTGAGTGTGAAAAATATATGCTAATAAATGCATTTATCATCAAAAGTGCAACAGCTCCTAGAGGTTATCCAAGCAGACTCCTGAGAGTTCAAAGAAACAGAGAGATTATTAGTATTATAATGTTTCCAGATAAAATGACTGAAATGATTACTCAGAGATTGAGGAGAAAAACATTTGAACAGATACTGCTGTATCTAATACAATAAATGCTAAAAGTTCAGTTCTGCAGACACTGTAGCAGAAGGCAAAAGCCTTAAAAGGTGGAAGTCAAATGCAGTTGTGTAGCTGGATCCAAAGAGCATGTCCTTCCAACTCCTAAATTAGTGGCTCGTTGTTACAGCTGTAGCACTAACACATCAGACAAACAAGCTGGTCGGTTGGCTTCACCCCTACTCGCAGTGTCAGTTTGTAGCAGGTGTGCCTGAAGGACTCTTCCTTTCTACTCTTTGAATCATTTTGTAGACACTAATGAGCATCCCTCTTCAGCTTTAATTATTGGTCCCTGACAAGTCAACATAATAGGAATCAGCTTAACCAAGCATACTCCCCAGTGACATGTTCAATTACTCAGGTTGTACTTCTCTGCAAGAGGTCTGAGGGGTTGCTAATTTAACACTGTCAAAAAAATAAACAGAGGTATTGGTTACAGTTTATCTTTTGACCCTTATGTCACCAAATCTAGCAAGATACCTCCTGTTAGAGTAGACTGGGAGATTAAATACTTTAACATTATTATTCTGGTATTACTTTTAAAATAAAATTAATTCATCCCTGATTTAAGTGAAGGAATATCTTATAAGGAGAAAGCAGACACTGATGCATTGACAGCAAGCGTTTGTTTCTGTATTATTATAAAGCCATTTCTTTTTCAGCTTTAAAAACTACAGCTAAGTGGTAACTTATCAGTTGATGTTTACTAAAAAAAAAAAGTTACTGGATTAGTTTATCTCTATTTTTGTCAAAAATAGACAGTTGCTTTCCATTAAAAAGAAAAGATTGACTGAAATAGGGGTAGGAATGGTCCCTGCAAAAGAATATCTGATTTTTTAAATATTTGAAGATTGAACTATTCATTTTTCTATCCAGAAAATATCATGAGCTCAAGATCTAGCTGTAGGGCTGAACACAGCTATTTTCAAGCCTGTGCCCTCCCTGGGTATCATCAGTCTAATTTCCAAAAGTAGTCTTGTGTTAATATGCTGGAGTCTTATGTATCACTAAGACAATCCTTTGGATTTCATTCTTGTTTCACAGAAATAAATGAAAGTGATCACAAAGGACCTGGAACCTTGCTCAATAAAGTCAGCACTGCATTTCTGGTTACCTTAAGAGGTTTCATCAGCGTTTGGCCAACAAAGTGTAAATGGACTGCAGAAGTGACTACATTGTCTTTCTGAACATCTTCTAAACTCCTTCACGTACAAATCTGAGTGGGCTTTGCTTATTAGTTTTGTTTATCAACTTAACAAAATTTTTAAAACTATAGCAGAGCTTTACAGAACATTTCCAAACGACAAAAAACTTCAAAAAGCTCAAATTCACGCTAAGGCTTAAGACAGATGCATATGGATTTCTTAAAAATAATCCTACATGTTGGTTTTGTGCGTGTGTGTTTTTGTTTTTTTTTAAGTTCAAAATATAAGGCAAGCAAACTCCAAGAAAATAGGCAATTAACCTTGGGAAACACTGGCATAAAGTGAACTCAGATCCTCATGTGAATTTCAGTAAAAATAGTCAGCAAGACTGCGGTAACGTTTCCTTTCTCCACACATTTCATCAAAACATAACATGAACTTTGTAGAGCTTTAAACATTGATGCATAAGTATCACATTTCCTCACTGGAATGGTAGTAACGACCATCTCTCCTGATTGACAATGCTATTTAGCAAACATATATTAAAGCTTAACATGTGGCAATTAAGCAGACATTCATCTTATGGTAAATACCTATGTAAGCATTTTGAACCCCAGCTGAGAACACAGCCTGGAAAAAGGACTTGGATGGAAGCAAAACACCACCACGTATCACATTCTATTTCACATTCAACCTCTTCTGAGCTGTTGTTCATCTAAAATGTTTGTTTCTCTGTTCTTAAAGAAGAAAATCGTATCTGAGTGTGACTAAAAAAAAGGAGCAGTTGAAATCCAGTTCCTTTCTCAATAGAATGGAAATTTCATTCAGCTCATGATCAGTGTTATTATCTTCCATTTTTTTAATCGGCCATAGCTCATATGGTTACAAAAATGATTTTATTTAGATTGAAACACCTGGCTGGTTAGTTGTGAAAACGCATCACTAGAAAAAAATATACATGATGGACACATACAACAGCATAAATCCATATAATTGGTTCTCCTCTCTGAATGAGATAACTTTACTGATAGCAATAATTTTTATCAAGCACAAAGTAACCTCGATAAACTGCAGAGATAAAAGCTGCTGCAGGATGCAAGACCTGCCCAACAAAACTATAGCACAGATATAACAGTGTCTAATAATGCACTGTGAGAGTTCTGCAAACAAACACCATATGGATGAACAGAAATCTGTATTTAACCTAAAGCTCTCTAATTGCCTGTGTTAAAATGAGAAGATCTTCCCAGCATGATGACACTTCTGTAGCTGAGCTTCAGAAGCCCAGCCTTAGGCTCCCGTTGCAGCCAGTGGCAAAAGGCAATTCAGAACCTGCACGTTCTCCACCATCTCCTAGCACCCCTCCACATCTATTCATTATTCATGGGACTTTGGCCCAAGTTTGTTGGAAAGAAGGATGCACTAACATATGAAAAGCATGTTGGATTCTTCCATTAGGCAAGATCATTTCACATTAAGCAATCACACAAGTTCCCAGCTGTGTACGGAGGGAAGACCAGTGTGCAGCAAGATGGAGTAGAGAGGCATCTACAAGCCTGCCTCAGACAGTCAACAGAAACAGACTGAGCAATTCCATTTCAAGATACACAATTAACATTTTGGAAACATTTACAATTTAAATGAATCCAATTCTTAGCAAATTCTTATTAACCTTTGCATTAGGTGTAGAAACATTATTTTTTTTTTTAGTAAAAGTTATTTTCCCAGCATGGAGACAGCAGAATACCCAAGAGCAGCTCAGCAAGCACGTAAGGTGTGGGTTGCTTAGGGACTGACACATCACAAAGGAGACACTCAGCAAGTTTTATCATCATAAAGAAAACTTCTCCAAATAACTGTCAAGAGTGGGAAGCCTAATCCACAATGACTTAGTCATACTTTCAAATTAAAGGTAGAACACCACACAGAACACAGTAAAAAGAATTACTCCTCCAGCATGCTTTTGGCCTTGGACAAAAAAATCCACATCCTTCCAAGTTTCAAGACAGGCTGACACGTCCCTAATGATGCGCAATTTTTCTTAATTCTCCACAGTGAGAACAAGGCTAACTAATTGTAAAAAAAAAATCCAGGGCTAAGATCACCACATTTACAGCAGTGCTGGAAAAACAATCTTTCACAACAGTCACTCTTTTAATCAACTACATTAAAGGAAAATACGTCATGCAGTCAGCTTGTCAAAAGCCTCTTGCTACTGAAGATGCTACACCAGGCAGGTTAGCTCTCCCAACAAATCAGACCAATCGCTTTCCCATTTCCTTTGGCGACTTTTATATGGCTGAAGCAGGTTCTTTAATGCTGTTGTACTGTGACCTTTTACTTTCAGCAGCTGTGTGTAAAAGGGCCTCAGACAAACAGTTCAGAACCAGGGCATGACATGGAAATAAGACTTCACAGCCTTGGGCTAATGTGGCTCAGCACAGGATAAACATTTTTTTGTCTATCTTTCAGGGTTTATCTCTTTTATGACTCATGTTGAGTAATTGTTTCCACATCCCTTTCTGTCATAAGGGACAGGGAACATGCTCGTTCAAGACAAGAGCTTCACGTGGAATTTAGGAGGAACAGGACAAAATCTGCAGCTCTTGCTGCTAAGTCTTTGGTTGGGTTTGCTTCAAGTTGTTTTTTTTTTTGCCTTCTACCCTACCCTTGATGTTTTAGCCAACAGTTCGAGCTGGTGGTTTACTGTAGAAGGAGTAGCCTATATCAGGGCTCTGAAATGCGCAGTATGGCTGCTGGCAGTGATAAATGGGAGTCATAATTGATAAATTTCATTCCAGTGTATATAAGCAAAATCCTATACTGATAACATATAAAGAAAATGGCTGAGTGTACTCTCATTCTTCATTCAAAAGATACCAATCTCTGTTCACTTTCATTATTTAACACGAAACATAACAATAGCCCGAGAAAAGAAGAATTAAAAATCTTCCCTTCAGAAGTTCTACCAAGAACAAGAACATTACATTTAGATCATATGAAAACATATCATAAAGCATAGTTCAAAAAGCCAGGGCATCAACAGGGCCTTACTTGTACGTTTAACTTTTTTATTTTGTATTGGCATTATGTACCTTGATTAAATCTTATCTCTCGATTCTATTATCATAATGTGTCAGTTAAAGAAACAAGCAGCCTCCACCCCCAGTGATAAAGGTGGGGGGAAAAAAGCAACAAAAAAAACCTTAACAGTAGCATCCAACCAACCATACTGGAACAACAAGTCCTGCTGGTTCGTTAGCCAATACTAAGCCCAGTAGCAAAGGCAGATCTGATGATATGCAATGCTACAACAATGCTTTTTGTCAGCATGTGAAAGCCAATCACATACCATTTAGCAGAGACAGGCAAAACACAGCTCAGGGAAGACAGTATGCTGCAGATCCAGCTCAGCCTACAGTGAAATCCCAAGTGCTCCAGTTCTGCTTCACCACCCAAATCTCAGCACGGCTTTGGCAGCACTCACATTCCCACACAGCCCAGTAGGAACGGGCATGCTGAACATGAAGATATTTAGGATTGGGAGGAAGAAGTGTAAGGTCATTCAGAGAGGAAATGACACAGGGCAGCAACAATCAGCATACACAGTCTGCAACATTAAAAGTAGATACAGATACAAAAATTCACTCTCTCCACAGAAGTAAAGAAAATCATGGCAAATCTGAAACCTGTGTTAACACTCCCACTTTCAGCGATTTCTGGAAGAAAAGCAAATCAACCTAAATAAATTGTCACTCCTGTACTTTTCTGTTGATTACCATATTCCCAATCAGATTAGATATCCAACCTCAGGGTCAGATGTAGTATAATGTAAATTAAATTAACTAGCAATATCTAGCCCATAAAAACCTACTAAGAAAAGAGAACGAATCTAAAATAATCTGTGAAAGAAGTGGGAGGGAGGAAAATTAGAATAATTATTTTTACTCAACCTTTAATTAAAGAATATTCACTATACTCAAAAATGGGGAGATACCCTGATTTTTCAGTGAAGAGATTTGGGAAAAGGAAGCTTCCTAATCAGCCTGACAGCTGTTCTGCAATGCACACTCAAGCACTGTGCCCAGATAGGTAATAGCTGTTTGCACACTATTACTGATTAACCCATACAAGATTTCACATGACATTTGCTCAGCTGAGATGATTTGGAAGTAAATAATACAGATAATGAACAAACCTAAAGGAAAACAAGAATAGGTTAAAAGTCTTGCTCCACATGAAAGTGCTTCTCCATATCTACTTTTTATCTTTTCTCATATTTTTTTTCAGACTTTTCTATGTTACAGAATTGGCAGCATATGAATTTAGACAGTAATTAATTTTTCAACTACGTCCAGCAGGTTTTGCTCATCCAGTTATCCATGCCTAAATTGATGCAATGCAGATGTACAAGTCAGTCACTTTAATACCTACTTCATTAGCAATAAGCTCTTCCGTGTGAAAGTAGACCCCCCTTCTCTCGTCCCACATAACTATCTAATAAACTATCAGGGATCTTCAGAGCTTTCATATGAACATGGAAATATTATCAGATGTGCAAGGCATGACTTCTTTTCTTGCTACAGTTCTTTTATACATGAGCACAGGGATACAAGGCAGCATCAGTTTAATGAAAGACAGGAATAAACTATTCTATATCAAAGAGTAGTAAGAAGAAAACAAACACAGTAAGTACATATGGAAATCAAGAGCAGTCATGGCAAATTTTTCTGCTCACAACAGCCAGAAGTACCCCACTTTCTTACATTCCTGAAACAACAAGAACAAAAACAGAGACCTAGAGATGAACTGCCTCATTACATACTTGTTTCTCTGTCTTGTTTTTCAGCTATTCTTTTTTTCTTTCTCCTTTCAACAATTTCATAATGCAAAACACAGTGTAATTAATCTTATGAATTAGGAATATTTAAGCCTGCTTATACTACCATTCTTTTTTAAAAGCTTATCTGGTAAAATGATATAAATTTACCATGATGTAAAACAGCGTAGAGTATGTATGGAGATAAGCAGCCTACAGAAGGTTCATAGAGAAGGCATCATTATCCTCAAGCACATACTAAGAAGTCCTTCCTTCCTTTTGCTAATATACCATGTGCTAATAGAGTAAGAAAATAAATAGAACCAGGGGTTTCTGTTCCTGTAACTACAGGTACGCATTACTTGATAATGAGTTATTAAACTGAGAAAGGCAAGTTTTGGTGGCTGAAATGAGGAAGAACATCAAATGGTTTAAGTTCATCAGAACTTTCAGAGACTATCTGAAAAGAAGCCCTACAAACCTTATTAGAATATTTCAGAAATATGTCACTTTCAGTAAAGCTACGTTATTAAGAGGCCTGTATTTATCAGAAAAAGAGGATCAGAACTTTCATTCCAATGGTGCATGCAGATCTTTAGAAGACTTGTGCCTACGTAGAGATGCAGCTCACTATCTATCTGTTCCTAAAACATACAGAATAATTCCCTTTGATATAGATTAATCTCTAACAGAAATTTAAAAAATAGTGCACATGGAAAAGAGAAGGAAATAGAGAGCTTAGGTAAAGGAAAGTGCTCAGAGCGATGATAGGACGACAAACTGTAACATCCATCTTCACCTTGAGGGACGTGTCAAGAGAAATTGGAGTATGTACACTCAATACGTTTTTGGAGTTGATCCCTCTACAAATGTCATGCTCAATTGCAGTAGGTATTTATACACATTAGTGGTGAAGCACTGCAATGAGCAAGCACTCTGCAACTTATTATGCTTGTATAGTGCTGTCTATTTTTGTTATCCTATGCAACTTTAAAAAAGGTGAATGTTGTCTAAGAAAACCAGCCAGACAGAGCCTACGTGCACAGAGCCCAATTTAGTGAGAGGCTCACAAACTTCATTAAAAGGACGTTTCATTAAGAGGTGGAGTAGGGCTATCAAAATTAGTAGCTTCCTTTGTTTAAGGATACAGAGGATAGAAATAGCCACCTCTGTATGTCCTACAACAGCATTACAATCCTATCTCCTTTTACAAGTGAATAATAAAGTTTAACAAAAGCATAAAAATTAAAGTGCGTTTCAGAAAAGAATGTTCTTATCAAGATCAGTCTCTCCTCTTTAGTAAGAAGAATGTCACTGGAAGGAAAAGCAAAGCAGCAACGTCATATATTTGCAAACTATTTAATCATAGCGATTCTGATGGGTACTTTCATGGTAGATGCTTCAACAACAATTCCTGTTGAAAATGCATGATCATCATCATTTTACTACCCACAAATAGTCAAATACAAAAATACAGCATAATGGTAAGGATGCTTTTACATACTGGAGAATTTGTTAAACAGAGGCTTAAAGAGACAGGTAGATCTCAGGCATTGAAACAGTGCATTGAAACCCTGGCATGAAATGATTAAGAATAGATTCAGTAGAATTGGTAAATGGAACAATCCAAAGCAACTGTAAAAACATGTGAGAGGATACATACTCACATGCACACAGATTAAATGAGCACCATTTTTAAGCAGCTAAACTATTAAATGCTAAACGCATTAACCACTGGCACTAAATTCCAGTCTCTCACCATTACTTACAAATCCGAATAACACCAAAAATAAGCATAATACGGATTCATTATTGGGTCCATTAATTAAATTTATGTATATTTGTTTAGACTAATAGGCAATTTTAAATTATTTTTGTAATCTACCCACTCTTTATTTGATTAAAGATTTTTATATCTTTAATTATTGGAGTTACTCAGTGAGGCTTTAAGAGAATGGATATATTGTCTTCCTTCCTTCCTTCCACCTTTAAACTGATGCTGAAGCTCTCAGACACACATCTGATTTCTTCCTGTTGTAAGGGTCTTAGTATTATTAATAACAACAACAAGAAGAATTTTCTGGAATGCTCAAGAAATCCAGTTATTTCAAATTGGCAAAAGCACTAATATAAAATTTGAGCACTGGGATATGGTTTGGCCCACCTGCCTCAGAAATTCATTTACAATAAGCTCACCAAGTCTCTTGATTTCTGTAAACTGTGATAAAAATCATTAATGGAGACTTAGATTTACTCTCAGGACTATACCTTTTAATATCAGCAAATGCATATTTAGCGGTTGCTGAAAGTCAAGGTCAGCTAATATTGCACACTCTGAAAACATACTGAAACCTAAGCTCCAGGGAGACAGACAGCACAGGGGAGGGAGGAATGTCACCATATTCAGTACTTGGTGGGCACGCACAGCACAGCCATCTGAGGAGCACCAAGGCTTCCTGCCCTTGCTGACCAGTACTGCGTCCCCCAGTAACATTCAACTGAACTTTTTACAGACAGCTGATATCATACTTGCACACATTTGCAGTTAGAGCCAATCATGAATGAGGTGGGACTGGTGTAGCAGAGAGAATCTGCTGTCCCCTCTCTGTTCAGCTGGTGGTTGGCTTGTTTTAAGGAAAGGGATGGATGGCTTGGGTGGGTGAAATGTTTGAGTTCAAAGGTTTTGGTGATCTCGGGAAAGAAGAAAATTTTGGAAGGTCCATCAAAAAGCCCTGGTCACTTCAGATCTTGTCACACCCTGCATACAGAATAGTGAAAATAAACTCTCTCCTAACCCCATGGCTTATTTCAGCATCAAGTAAGGAACAAAACAAAAAATTGAAAATTAAGACAAAATAACGCCTCCTATTCCTAGAAAAAACCTACCAGAAACCTACCCAGAACATTTGGCTGACAGAAGAAGGCGAGAGACAATTTCCTTTGCAGACTGGGATAACCACAATGGAACATAAAATAAACTCATGTCTAATGTATTCACTAAAGCTCACCACCAGCCCTGACATGACGGTACCAGTAAGTGCCCAACCTAATGATTCTGCATCTTTGCAGCATAACGTCTACAGGATGTTTACAATATTGCACTATTTATCTTTCATCACTGTGTTGTATTGTTCTTTAGGCTCAGAATAGAAAATATTACAGATGCTCAACAAGGCTGGACTGAGGTTTTAAACACCTTCATACCATGATGAATTCCATGGTCTGTAGCATTGCTTTACAGTCCAGTTCAGAGGGGAACAAATCCTCGGTTGGGACATATGAATATCACCATTACCGAAAATGGCCTAAAAATTCTCTACTAATATTAGACAGCACAGGAATAAACCACGCTCCCAATTTTAGACTATATTCTGCAACCCTCAATTGAGATGTGTCTACGTCAAAGGAACTCCCATCTAACACACAGCAAAACCACCACGGGTTCTGGCAGCAAATCCCAGCCTTTGGCTCCAGCCGTCTTTCCCCTCCCTGTGACAACTCTCATGTGAATCCCAACCAACCAGCCTGCCCATTGCTGAAAACTACCAGCAGCAATGTCCTGAGGTGAGAGCTGCCTGTAGCTGAGCTCCCACCACACTAGTCAACAGGGTTAATCAACAGCTCTTCCCTATCCTGCTTGGACTGCTGATGTACTGAAGCTCACCAGATCTGGCTGGCTTGTTAACAGTTATGGAGATCTCAACCTGGTAGCAGAAAAGGTTTAATTACAAAAATGATAAATAAGTGTAAGTCATGCTTTAGCGTTTGCTTGCCTCATTCCTCTCCTTTTTTAATAAAGCAGAATCTCTTGGAAATTAGCATGCATTTCTTTCTGTATGTATTTTATGCATTTCAAATTCGTATTCATTGCAGGTGTTTTATAGAAAGGGTATTTCTGCATATTATGCAGCAACTTCACCTCAAGATTGCAAAATGAAGTGCAAAAATTGTAAGACTTGAGCATGGTGGTGAAAAAAAAAATCTGAAATTGCTGTGAAAAATTCCATGAACAATTGGTAGGTTTTATTCTGCTGCAAAGCCTGATCTGAAAATGATTCAAGCCACTCCATCTTCGAGAGAGGTATTGCTGCAGATGTGTTTGATTGTGATCTGCTGAAGACCAGAAAGAACAGGACCAGAAGGTCTACCCTGGAAGCTCTTTTCAAGTGCCCAACAGGTTCTCCCAGGCTCACAGACAGCAGTGGTGGCAGCCCCAGCCCCCACTTTGGATTAACAGCTCGTTCCAAGCAGATTCCCAAAGCATGCACTTCTGTCCATGCTGGCAGCTTTCATTTGAGAAAAAACGCCCTTAACTTTGGAAAGGCAGTCAGGTTGGACATCAAATACTGCATTAATTATCCCAACAGTGAGTAAATAAAACAATTTTCATCTGCCATTTTACTTGCATTAATTATCCCAACAGTGAATAAATAAGACAATTTTCATCTGTCTTTTTACTGTTGTGGTCTGGAAAAGGTTTTCAATTATTTGACCTATTACAAACAAGAAGGCAATGTCTATTTATTTTTTCTCAATACCAATACAGATTTAATTAAAATTTATGTTATTATTCCAAGAACTGTGTCCTCTTACCTGAGGTAGTACATAACACCATGGGGGCTATGACTGCATGTTACAGTGCAAATGAAGGAAAAATGAAAAAACACAAGGGGTTTTAGGTGTTAATGTACTTTTGTCTTATTAAGAATTAATTAGGCAGTTTTAAAAGATGGGGAAGTGAAAAATAGGCAACTGAAAAGAAAAAAAATACAAGCAACAATGAAAGCTCTCTACACAAAAACAATAACGCAAACAGGGTTTCAAAAGGGAAGTAAATCTAATATATACACTATATTAAAGGCAAGCATACCAGTGTCAGATAATAGAATGGCAATTAGAAAACAGTTTAAAGTCAAAAGTCCTGCATCAAAAGAAAGAAGATTTAAAAATACTCCAGCCTTCCCAGGCCTCTTGCAATCAGGGCACTGACCATGCCCCTAGACCCTCCCGGCTGCATGCAGCTCAATGGGACTATTTCCATAAGATATGCAGGTGGAACTGGGGTCCAAACTAATAAACTATGCAAGCAAGAAAAGCTGTGTTATATGCTGTAGCTAGCCTAGATCCATGAGGAATTGAGAGTAAATATGATCAGGACTACCATATTCCTCATGGGCTGATAATGCAACTCTGCAACTGTATTTCACATCAACATGTACTGTCCAAGGTCAAGTTGTTGAGGATCTCTGAATTCCTGAGCAGGCACTCTGGAGGGGTGCAGGAAATCATTCACTTTGTCATTTTCTGATTTTATCTGCCAAATCAAAATGTTTAAATGCTCCCTCAGTGTAACGATTTTATTTTTTTGATGATGATACTGATAACTATTATGAAAAATGATATCTCAAAAGCCTGAAGCAACATACTAGATTTCAAGATTGTCTCACACTTCGAAGTTGTTTAACAAAATGCAGAGTGGTCATGAAAGCATTGTAACTAAATTTTTACTGGAACTCACCAAGATAAGCACTTTATTTCTCAATGAATAATCAAAGCACAGGAAAAAAAAAGATGAAAACATGCATAACATCAGTCCTTGTAACACCAACTAACATGAGGTTCTTCAAGAAAGTACACTGAAGGACCATGTTTTGGTTTTTGTATTGTACTGACTCAAACTCAGATTGCACCTCTCTGCCACGGCTTTTGCAGGTAATTAGCAGTGAGGAAATAAACGTCTTCAAAGTCTGTGTATATTATCAGTCTATTCCAACTAAACATAATACTTGGCAAAAATAGAGGACTCCTCCTCTTCCTTCCAGCCCTCTTCCTCCTTCCTGTCCCCTTCTCCTACTCAAAGACCTTCAAGCCAGCCTCTATAGTCTGTGGGCCCATTAAACAAATCACAGCTCCTGTGAGGCTGCAAGCCTCTGTGCAATGTTTCATTGCTGAAGAGCTGCATTTCCGTGGCTGTTTGGCAGGAGAGGCTGCTTTTTGATCCTTTCTGTAGATTCTGCGTCATTTCTTAGTTTTGTTAAGCCAAAGGTCCCATTACCTTTAAGCAATACTGCTGCCATTTACCGTAACCCTCTGATAAACTGGGTGGCTTGTCCAAATGTATTGTGACAGCCCCCAGCCTCAAACTCGAAGTTTTTATGCAAACCCCTGTCAATCTACTTCCCATGCATGAAAGAGTTAACACAAAAGACCTTCACTAATGCATAATTGCAATTAACACGAACGTTGCTAACAGAAACAGAAGGGTACAGATGTTGAATTTTAAATCTGGTTGGGAGCAACTCACTTTTATACTACGTGCAAGAATGGCAAAGTGATTTCAACAGACTTTACATGTACAAGGCCCTGAGGTAATATGATAATGTATTGTTTCCATTTTCAAAAGATGTAACTTTCTTGAAAAAAAAAAACCATAAAGAAAGGAGGAGATGTTCCTTATAAAAAGGGTGGGTTGCATACCTTATCTGCCTCCGTATGACACTACTGACATCAACAGTGAAGGCATGACTACAGTCCTGGTGTTTTGGTATGTTGTGTTGGGCTTTTTTTCCTTCTCCATTAGTTTTATAAGACTGACTAGGATTTACATGAAAGGTTGTTGATCACCTAAGGCAAATAGCATGATCAAATAGATTACATTAAAAGCAACCAGCCTCAACAAGCAGCACACAGAACACGGATTCAATGACTGACATATTTCACTGTACCTGAACATTGTAAATCATCACAAGCTTCCTTCACAGTGCCAGGCATCCTCAGATCATCACTAAAGCACCGTGAGTCCAAACACTGGGGTTTTTTCGTTGTTTTTTCTTCCCAAACAATTAGCCTCTTGGAAGTGGAGAGTGAGGGTGCTCTGTGCATGATTCCCCCCACCCCCACCCCCCTCTTTCATATTCAAACACTTGGGGCAAGGCAATTTGACACTGGTTTCTGTAACAAACCTGGTCAGGCAGGATTTCTCACACACCCTGCACAAAAGGCTAACCTCTCACAAAGTACTTATTTGAGATTTACGTCAAGGTTGAGTGAACTGCAGCCAGGGAACCAAGCTCAAAACACTGTGTGAAAGGCTCCTGTGCTAATCGCTGTACCAGGGGGGTGGCTGGAGAGGAACTGGGGGGAAAAACAACAAACAAATCAAAAATACTCATTGTAGTGTATGACTTCCAATATTCAACTACAATATTACTAGAAAAAAGACAATCACTTATAATTGAAAATTTCCTTGAATTATCAAAATATTGAAATAGCTATCAAAAAAAAAAATCAATTTCACTATTCAGCAGTGAGAACATGTAAGTCACAGCCAGAAATGGTTTCATTGCTTTTTTTTTTTCTGACTTTGGTTCTGCATTTCTGCTGATACATTAGGGGATGACGAGGTGCTGCTGTAAGCCAGACATTGATCTCAGTTGCTGCTGCAGGAGATACCTTCCAGAGAGCATCCAGTGCTGGATTTACACGCCACTGTCAGAGGTGAACTCTATTAGGTTAGCAATCAGAATAAAGTGACTGACAGACCTGGCTAGGACAGCAGGATGTTGGTAGAATCATATTAGCTAACCTGTTAGTTTTGCCTGACTGTAAATTAAGGTATTAAGAGTTAAGAACATACAGTGTTCACTGCATTTAAAACCTCAAAGAGTATACTATCTAACATTTTCTATCACTGTATCTTTACATCCTAGGTTATGTGGTTTTGACATTTAAAACAATATATATTACTCAGCTGGTTCTGCTGAAGTGAATTCCAAAGGGAACAAAAGATATTCCCCAGACCTGCTCTTTGGTCATCTTTCACCCAAAATAAGGTCTGAAAGTCCTTTTGCCTCATCTAAGTAGTGGAAAGCATTTAGATATTTCTTAATAAAAGAGGATGAGAAGGAAAAATCCAAACACTAGATAATCTGTTAATTACTGCAAGGTCTTACAGTAAAACTGCTCTGAGATGTACACAGCAGAATGTTTACAAACTACACACAGGCCACATTCCTTCAGAAGGGCCACCACAGCCAGGCCCAGCAGGGTCCTGCTTATCTCTCTGCAGGAATGAGAAGGTGAATTTTATTTCCTTCACTGAGATACACTGTTACACTAAATTTGACCTAAGCTGTTATTTGTTTTGCAAATATTTTATCACATTGTTAAAATTATTTTATAAACCAGTATGTTTATTTATTGCACAGACACTGTCTATGCACCTAACTGATCTCGTTGCTCAAGCACATTTATTTCACCTAATCTGTCCTCACATGACACTACAGAGGTAACAAGCCACTCGCACAGCAGTTTGCTGTTTTCCACTGTTAGCTTTAGGAGAGAAAGGTAAGGAGTAACTGAGATAAATAATATTATTCACTGTATTTAAAACAAACAAAAAATCCCTAAAATCTAAAAGGATAAAGCAAAAAATGTAAATTCGTGTATTATTTAAGAAATCAAAGTTACCATTTTGTAACTGCTGTTTTAAGGATGGAAACGTTAAGAAAGACTTTCCTGATATTGCTGCAAGAATCCCAGCTGCTGAGTATTTACAGCTGCCCCGTAAAATTGGGGTGGAGAAATTCCCTGCTGCAATAAAAATGTCCATAAACCCATAAACAAGAGACACATCAGTTCCTTTAAAAAAAAAAAAGAAGAGATACCATTAGGACCAGCCTTTCATCCTTAGTGTGTCTGAAGGGCCTGGGAAACATTTTGCTGCCTAAATACAATTCACAACAAGCAACACTATCGCACTAGTACCTTCAGCAATTCTGAAGTGAGGCATAACCTTTAGTTTTTGGGGTTTTTGTTTTTTGTTTTTTTCTTCTTTTTGGTGAAATAACATTTCTGTTAGCACTGATGAGAAATGCAGAAGAACAGATTGCAAAGTAAAGAACTACAGATTGTTCAGTGGTGAAGAGGTTAAATCAACTGTAAAAAGCAGTCCATCACAATTCAACAATAAAACAGTTTTGAAACATACAAAAACTACCATATCTAAGCATACCTGGAAAATTCAGCATTACAGGGTCTTAGTGGCAGTGATATTTTCAGTGTCACAGGTCTTTTTCAGTATGATGACAGTTCTGCTTCTCCAATTATTTTTTTTCCCTTAATGGACTTCTTATGACCATTAACTAATACTTATCGCCTCAACTTTCTATTCACAGCTCTGCATGCCTCACACTGTGCTGCACCCATCACAATACCCTTGACAGCTTTCCTTTGCAAAATCCCTGCCTCTTTGGTAATGCCTGGTGAAGAATGAACACAAAATACTTCTTTTGTAAGCACCTCAAAAACAGGTGGATTTGCTTGTTTTATTTTGTCTATGAATGACTGGTGCTTGGGGGATGGATAAACTCAAGAGATCATTGAATAGAAAGCAGTGTAGAAAGGTGTTAGGCACAACAAAAGATTTAGAAAGAGTCTGTAACTGACATTATGTGCTGGCTTCTCATTTTTCTTGGATCATCTTCAAGCAAACTTAGGCATTTTGTAGAACTACTTCACTTAAAAACACTTCTTTGTGTCAGTATAACTGAGCGCGAAATAACCTGGAACAATATGGACTTGCATATTCAAATTTATTCACCTGCTTTTTGCCTGTAGGATTCTTCACACTAGAACTCCCTCAAACTGGAGAGAGAGTTACAAAGGGCCATCAATACCACCCAGTTTCAGGCACCTGATTTACAGGCCTAAAGAAGCAATCTTCACAGGCTACTTGCACTGATAATGAGAAATTATGCTTCTGCTTTAATTTGCACTCTGGAGGTACCTATCTCTTTTCACTAGTTCTTAAAGGATCCTAAGAAAACTATCCTTCTTACGTAGGTATCTAACTCAGGTTCTTATTAGGTGATACAGATATTCCTGTGTTCTCAGTGCCTCCAGCTCAGGACTTTTGCCCATTCTTGTCTCGAACCTGTGACAGATACCGTATGTAAGAAAGGTTATTGAATCATGAGGATCCAGTCATGGAGCTCTTTTTCTTCCTCTTTGAAGAAACCTTTTTTCAACAGTTATCCACACCCATCACTTAATCGTGAGCAATTAATAAGATTCCACTAAAACCTGGTTTCAAAACTCCGAATTACAGCATACCATGCACACAGTTTTCAGAAATCCATCTCACATTCCAGTAACTGCAAGGTCTAGGACATCTAAATGAGGTCATGAAAAAAGTACAGATGGGAGAAAACAGGTAAGCAAGGAAGCCCACATAAAACCTGCATCCAATTAAGAGTGGTAGGGGACCAGGAGATAAATCTAAGACAATGAAAGGCTTTAGTACTCAAATACATTGGTTCAGTGCTTGATCTAGACGCTTCCTTTCCTCTTTATTCTAAGGATGGATGATTTGCACAGCCCTTGTGTGCAACAGAACGACTTTCACATGCACACAAGGGGAAAAGCATTCAACAATGGGTAACACCGCACTCTTTACTCCCATGAAATACACAGTGCAGCGGCCTGTTATTGCTGCCCTGTTCACATAACCTGCTAGATACGTCCAGGTAACTGACCTGGGAAGGTCACTCCTACAAAGGATAATCAGATAATACATGCTAAACTGGTTTTCAGTTTACAAACTCCTGAGTAAGTGTGCCTCATTTCTTGATTTCTCAGCCGCTGTTGTTATTTAAAACTGGTACCAAATATTGTAACTCCAAAAATGTTAGGTCAGAGTTTGCATTTATGGAGTTACACAGCTGACTAACGTATAGAGGGCAGCAAATTACTCATAGTCACTCAAAACCTCCTGTAACTTAAAATGAACATCAGCAGATTATTTACTGGACTTTGAGATGAATTTTACAGATTAGGTAGGTACTCAGAGAGAGAAAGAGAAGTATGAAGAAATAAAGCATTAAAAACTTAGGATGCCAAAATATCTATATTGCAAAATTTTAGAAAAAGGTTTTGGGGCCACTTTCACAAATAATTCTTTGACCTCTCAGAGCTTTCTCTTCAGAGCCCTCGCTCCCTTACCTGTCCTTGGCTTCTTTGCAGCTTGGGCATTCTTGACTTTCCAACAGTTCATCCAACCGAGAGGAAACACTCCTTTCTCTCCTTTCTGTACTGAAATAATCTTCCCCTATCTTATACAAATAACCTCATTAACTTTTTCTTTCCATCTTACTTCCTTTTTGTGTTTCACAAATATCCTTTCATTCCCTCTGATTTTAGTTTTATCTTACGCAGCCATCAGTTTAACACGTCTTTAAATATGCTTCCAGACAATGACTATCATTTTACCCTACACAAACACCAGTACTGAAAAACAGCTTTCATCTTCAGCGGCCTTGTATTATTCCCTTTTGAAAGAAATGTCACCTTAGAAATTCAAACATTTATATTAAAAAAAAAAAAAAACTGAAAACCACAATTACTCCATGAGATAATGTTTTAAGTTTTAGCTAGAACCTTCTTGATTAAAGTCCTATTAGTATTTCCCATTAGCTGACAAATTACAGATAGGAGACAGAGGAGTCATTATTGCAGAACACCAAAGTTTTGCTTCCTACATGCAGTACAATCACTGATAATGCTGTCATTCTGATAAAGTAGAAGCAGGCACACCTTTTATTTTTATCACCTCCTGTAATTGCTGTGAATGCATCTAGGCTTCCTTCATAGCCACTGGAAATGGAACTAATGTAATGAATGTTAAAAAGGTGTACAGTTCTCTGACTGTACAGTAATCTTTTGGACAAGTTGCACTCTACACTTCACAACTGTATTGTTTTAATTTGCATTGACTCCAAGAATCCTAGACAGCTAGCTCATACACACTGCTTAGACGAGACGAGTCCTGCCCTGAAAGTCCATGGAATGGAGTAACTTCAGGGAGTTTTGTTTCCTAGGATATGAAGATCATTTCCAACAGCAGGAGTCCTAGTCAAAGCCAAAACTCTAATTTCTTTCAGTAAAATCAGGTCCAGGTCAAACAGGGTAAAAAAGTAAAACAGAGCAACAGGCTCAGAAGGAAATTACTGCTTTTTGACCTGGTGACTCTGGAATGACACCAGCTTGACACATGGAAAGAAAGAGAGGGCTCTTCTATCCTAATTCAATATGAGAATGATTGAAAATGACAGTCAAGTGGCAATGCCCTGCTTCAGCTTTAGTGCTACAATTTCATTCTGCCTTTGTATTTAGTTAAAGTTTTCTATGCTTGAAAGCAACTTGCTAGATTTCTGAATGCTAAGACATATTTCATCTTCTGAACTTGTACATTAGCCTTTTGAATTCATATTCCAGTTTAAATTTCTATTTATGTCAAACACAAGATGTCAGGCACATTCAGTACAGTCCTCTGCATGCACATATCCCTGCTCTGGCTTTCACCTTCTGACTGGGAAACTGCCATCTGCAGTAAAAGCTGTATCTTCTAACAGCAATTTATAGTTCCCTGGCCATGTTCAGACAGTTTCCTTAGAGGACTCCATCTGTTTTGAAGCTGTGATATACTTTTTTTTCCTGATGCTATAATTATACTCATTTTCCTAGCAACTTCATAAACTCTCTTAATGTGTTCTTTCTATCCCTTTTGTAGTCAGAATGCTAGATATCTCTTCAAGTTATCAAACGATGGTAATGTTGGTAACTCAAAAAGGACAGGTTTAGATTAAGTATAAGGAAGAAATTCTTTACTCGGGGGAACAGGCTGCCCAGAGAAGCTGTGGATGCCCCAACTCTGGAGGTGTTCAAGGCCAAGTTGGGGCTCTGATCTGGTGGGAAGTGTCCCTGCCCACAGTAGGGAGGAGCAGAACTGGGTGGTCTTTAGGTTTCCTTTCCAACTCAAATCGTTCTATGATTCTGTGAATGTTGGTTACAGAAGAAAAATGTCAAATTATGCACAAACAAGTAATAAAAAGGTCATCCTTTTTTTTTTTTTTTCAATCTACAAAGCCAAACCAAAAATTTGTCCTAAACCATCTAATTTAATAACCCACC
>WBMW01000976.1:216044-294574 GCA_013396635.1 Penelope pileata
GGGATGAATTTTTCATTGTTTTTTGCACTGCTTTACATTGGCACAATCATCAGTACATTTCAGCCATTTATGCTTCCAGTGTTACTAGTGGAGGTAACTCAAATCTTTCAACAGTTTCTCCTAGAAAAGGATGTGAGACAGGTCATACTTTCCACTCATACTAGCAACAGAGCGGTATAGGTATGCTGAGCATGCTGGAGAGCTCTCCAAGAAATCCTAACAGAGGAGAAAAGGCATGCATTTGAACTTTCCCTTTGATATCTTTATGTTTCCAATACACTTTCATATTTAAACATCTCTATGAAAAATAATGGTATCATGGTGGATAACTCCAACAATTCTGCAATTCTTTGATTGTGTAAATGGTTAAATAGATGCTGTTATTCAAGTCATCAAGTTTGTGTGTGACTTATCATTTTGAGGATATGAATTTTGAAAATATATTTATAATTTTCATTCATTATTTATATTTGAATATTCAGGAAGAAGAAATGGTAGACCAAAATGTTTGACAGCTTATTGACAGCTACAGAAAAAAACTTCAAACTGTGATATAAATAGAAACCAAGACCACCTGAGAAGCTTTTGACAATAGCAAAGTAACCAATACAAATCCAGGTTAAAAAAACCACACATTCTGATAATCTTGTCCTGACTATGGACACTATTAGTACTTGAAAACTTGGCTGATCTCCAGCTGTAGGCTTGTTTCAACAAAGAGATCGCTAGCAGCAGCACAAGCATGAAGGCACTGGTAGGAATATCCCAAAAGCATTACACATGTATTTTCTGTGACACCTGACTAACTCTTGTGAATGCAGGTGCTGAAGGTAGAGAAAGCATGAACGACTAAAATTTTCTTCCCACTGTTGCTATGCCTCTATCAGCTGCAGTTGCATCCCTACAGCCTCTTAGCTGCACTATGTAAGTTTGCCTGTATAAATATGGCACATGCTATGTATGCAGCCAAGGGTTTTCTGAAGAGTATATGGGTATATTCTGGGATTATAGAGAGCAGGAAATACCACACTTTTATGCCTTTGCACAGAACAAAGAGAAACCCCAAGACAGTCTGATCTAGCGATTGGCAACCGTGCCCACAGCAGGGGGTTGGAGCTGGATCTTTAAGGTCTCTTCCAACCTAATCCATTCTATGATCACATTAGATGATTCTATGATTCTTTATGACGCTTCTCAAAGGGTAAATACAACTGTGAAGTTTTTCTTTCTTCGTCTAGAGAGATATTGTAAATATATCCGACAATGCACAGACTAATCTTTTACACGGTCTCGATTCAGCCAATCCCTTCTCTCGCATTTGACATTGGCTATAGACTTCTTAGTCATTTCTGTAAGTTTACATTTTTTCCTCAGTCATTTCTAACAAACCACAGTGACATGGCAGGGAGATGAAAGGTTGAGGGAGATTCTCAGGGCTCAAGAGTAAAGTCCCTAACAAGGCACAGCTGATCTAAAGGCAGGCAGACAGACGAAGATATCAACCATGTGTTGAAAATAAACAGTTGCAGTCCACTTTCATGTTGGGGAAGCGGAGGAATGGCACACGAGCGGTGTTTGAGAAGGACACTGCCATTTCTCTGGACCTGAGTTAGTCCCGTGGCAGGAATATGTTGTTTATACAGCCCCAGTTCTCACGTCCATCTGCTGTTCCCACCATCCTGACCTGACATGAATGGTTTTACAACCATTTGTTTGTGTCAGTGGTGCAGTAATATCTCAGTAAGTCAAATTGGTTGGTCAGTGAAAGAACAGCTCTGCTAGACAAGAAATGTATACTAGACATTCAGCATTTTAGGTATTATTTACAAACCTTCTTGCTTCTCAACTACCTCATATTCAATGTTCCCAAAGCAACTTGCTAATATTCATAAATTCTAATGTTCTTCGGAAGCTACTATATAATAAAAATGCACATCAACAGAAGCATAAAGAAATTTGAATTCATCCCAAATCATACAGCTTATCAGAGACAAGAGATCATGACTCCTCCTACCCCATCTCCTTCCTAGGCAGCTTCCCAAGCTACACATTAGCCTTACAAGCATGTAAACAATTGTTAATACCGTGACGTGAATGTGTCCATCAACATCAAGTTTACCAGTTTCTGGTAGGCAAAGTCAGATTAATAGCTGATATCCTCCTGACTACTGTGAAGCAATTTTTTCTTAATAGTAACATGACTCTGTTGCTGCAATCAGCATAATCAGACATATGTAAATGCCTATACTTTTACTAATTGCAATATATATTTCAAAGCATACTAAACACGGAGATTTTCAGATGTAATATGCTACTGAAAAAAAAACCTTAAAAGTATAACATTAATCTGGACATGCATTCCCAGTGTACACTGTAAAAATTAGCATCTACCAACATGAAGATGTTATAGAGTTCTGATGCTTTCAATTAAATAAAAACAAAACCAACAGGACCGCTAGATGCAGCATAGGTCCAGAATGCAGCCAATGAACAGAATACAAAGACAGATCAGTTCAAGTATATGGGATGCAGCTTCAGGGAAAAAAGAAAAAAAAAAACAAAACACAAAAACAGGAAGCATATGGCAAACCAAAAAGCAAAGTACAACTAGTGGTAACACTTTTAACTGAAGTCTTCCCTAAGCCATTACAGAATAATTGCATTTACCTAAGCTCTTACTTCCCTAATACTATCTCAATCTTCCTCCTATTTTTGAGGACTTTCTGCTGTCAAAGCTATCAGTTCTTGTCAGTACATCTGCAACAAATGTCCATCTGTTAAAATGCTACTACTGTTGCAACAGCTTTCTGCATAGCGTAAATTCCAAATATAAAATGATAATGAACTGCACATTTTGGAAAACCTGTTATTTACAGAAGCGTTTAGCTTTTGCAAATGAAACTATAAGTAACCATACTCAGAAATGAGAAGGCATGCATTAACAGGTCTGTGCATTGTTCAGCTACTTTTCATTTTAAGAGGGAACATTTTAAGGACATTTTAAGGGCATTTTAAGAGGGAATATCAATTTTCAGAAAAACATTTATAAAAGAGGAAAAACAGTATATAAGACAAGCAGTGATTTTTTCATAGTATTTTCACTTCAAGAACATGTAGATATTCCTTCATCTATCCAATATATCCTACACTTCAAACAAGTCAATAATCCAATTGCTGCACTGAGAAAAACTGTACTTGTCTTTTTTAAAGAAAAATTAACAATTCAGTTACAACTTTTATAGAGATATAACTCCTGTTTAAGAACAGAGCTCATGAATATCTTAAGCACTATATGTACAAAATGTAACAAATTTCACTGAAATCAATGAAAAATAAAATATCGATACGAATTAAAAATTGGAGAATTAGGACTGAAATGAGTATTTATTATGAATTATTTAAATAAGCAAAGCTCCATGTTTTTCAGCACTGACTGAGAATATATTACCTATGAAGGTAATGTATCTATTGAGAACTTACTGCACTCTGTACCTGGCATGACACTTTTAATCAGAGAGAAGTCTAAACGCTTCATGAAACTTGACAAACATGTAAGAAGCATCAACTAGAAGAACTAACAAGCTTTAACGAAGGACTGATTACTATTGCTTTCAGAGAGAACCAGCCTCTCACCCACCCAGGCCAATCACGCTGTTACCCCACATAAAAGATTTCAGCCATTGCCAGCACACCTAAGCTTCATCAAAGAGCGGGGTAAAAAACTCTTGGCCTGCACGAACCATCAGAGCTGGTGAGATAAGACTCTTACAGGCAGTCAGGGAAAAAGCCCAGAAAGCTCATATATTTGTTTTCCCCCAGGCAGAAACATTTTGGCAGGTTTGTTTGTTTGTTTGCTTGTTTTTATGTTGGGAACGCATGGTTTTTCCTGGACTCTATCCTATCTCTCAGGAAGAAAAAGGAAATTTTGAGTAAAAGAAAATATAAAGTCTGTTAGCAGCTTTTTCTTTTCATACAGAGAAGAGTGAGCAAAAAATATGCTTATTCCTGCTTCATACAATAAAAGCTGCAGTTATCCATTCATTTAAAATTTAATGGGTTGTTTTCTAGCTACATTATTTATAGGCTCAAATGATTATGGATATTTTGTAAACCAAAAAAATCATAATTATCAGATTGAAGACAGATGCAGGTCAATGCAATGTAACACTTTACATATCAATAAAAATGTCAATACAAACAACTACTAAAGGCACCATATGACATTCCAATGGGAAAAAAAATCTTCATTTTCTACTTAGATGCTTTCCTTCCTTTATCAGCAGATGGCAAGCAAATTACTAGTTCAATCCATATGTCTGTATCTGATAGACAGTGTTTTACAAGTCTGAAATTAGTTTAAAACATTTTGATGTTGGCCAGACTACAGAGGAAAACAGGATAACTTTGTCTATTAATGAAAAGTTGGTTTTGTCATAACAAATACTTCCACAAGCTACTACCCATCCAGATTCATTTAGTCGCTAATGGAATTTGTACCCAAAGACATAATTTGTGTTTAACAGACTAACAATTTGTAGTTTCATCCATTCTGCAATTCTGCTGTGCTCCAACATGTCTCCTTACCCTAGATGAGGTTTACTCAGCGGTGCCGATGAAAGAAATCAAGGCCATGAGAACAATTCTGGTAGGAACGATATCAGATCCCCAGGGCCCTTATGTAGGGCTGGTAGGAAGTCAAGAAAGAACCTGTCAGAGCAAGGACCATTCAGACCAGCACCCTCTCTCCAACCACGGCAAAGTGCAGATGTCTAGGAGAAGAGGTAATTCAGAAAATTTTGCTTAATCTCTACCCATCAGGAAGCCTCCATTTGCGATGCAGACAATGCATACTTTAGGAAACGCGAGCTGGAAAGCCTACATGGCTGATATAACAGAATGTTGTATGGTCGGTGTGGATAGCTGAAAGGAGGCCCTGCTAGCTTTCTAACACTTAAAAAACTTAACTTCTTTGCCAAGAACCTACAGATCCATCACAGATAAAATATTTCTCAGCTTACTGATTTTAAAAATGTTTTTCCTTCGCAATAGTGAAGCACCTGGGGGACTGGTGTCCAAAATGGCTTCTGCTTCACTTCTTAAGAAGGGAATTACTAAGAAAGCCTTCAAATACCTTCAGCAATGATTGAACAATCTGTCCAGGCCATCATTCACTCACTGAAAGGGCACATTTCATAAGAAGTTCATTCTAGAGCCATAGCAAGTCAGCTCGAAGCACCAAAGCTCAGTGAGTCTCACCCTCCTGAGACATGAACAGTCACGAGGTTTGCCTGAATCTGAGTCTTACGTTAGGAGTCACTTAGCAGAACATCCTACTGAGACAGCCTACACTGAGGGAACAAATGTAACAGACATTTAATTTTTGTAAAAGAAGTCTCCACATCATTTCTGCTTTGACAGTCATTACAGATGTCCATTGCAAAGACCTCTACCCTTCAACCATTTAGATGACTATTAGAAGGCAAAGGCAAATTGATTAAGTGCTGATTAAGTTTACAGTCTTTTAGGCATGAAAGGATCTGTTTAAAAATTAAGCCAGATTTAAAACTTGTGCTAAGCAGAACATAATTTTCTATAATGGAAAAATCAGTGAAGTCAGAACATACTCTTCGCTTTAAAAATGATTAATGTTAGTGCTATAAACCATTTTGCTCAACAACTGCAGAAGATTCTGTGATCAGTAGAGAAGCATTTTCATTTTTAATTTAAAAATAAATCCAATTTCTTAAAATTTCATTCTAATTTTTAAACCAGTAAACAGACTAGTAAAACACATGCACATACAAAAGCATACAAAGGTGCCAAGCTATTTACAAGAATTAGATGCCTTGAAGCCAACAATATTTTAATCAAGATTTCCATTAACTCTCCCCACTCCTCAAACCCTGTATTACGGTAGGATTTGTAAAAATCTTAAACAAAAAGAAGCATCTACATTTCTAGTATACCTCAGCCAAATATCAAATAATCTTAGTAATATGCTAACAGGTCCTGTGCTGCCAATGGAGAGCTTTTGGTCTTCTTTATCAGCTGCAGAAGAAATGCCAAAAGTGATCGTTATAGCTGAGTCCATTAACCGAAATGTGAAGAAAACGTGTTTCTCAAGGAACAGGCTGACTAAACATATTCCACACAATGCAAACTTTTACAGAGGTCAGGAATACATCCACTCCGGACTGGGAGAGCAGCTGCCGTGAAATGTTGAAACAATAGGGAGTACATGTCAGTATCTTCTAACTCAAGAATATAACACCATGAACATTAAAGCAGTTACTATCAGAAAAAGAATTCATAAATATGTAAAGATACCACTCTCCATACATTTTATTAAGAGGATAATAGCAGTATATTAAGTCTTTCTTTGATTTGAAAGTTTTCACCTTGCGGTGTCTGCCTTACAGCCTTTTTAGTCATGTACAGACTGGAGCAGCAAGAGCTTTGAAGCGCCCAACTTCCAGTGAAGTTCCTAACATTTCTTTTAATAGGTCTGAAGAGGTCTGTATGTGATTTACTGTAATTTCAGAACAAGCTCAGAAATCCACCCCAACAGAAAAAGATACAATTTCTTCATGAAAGACTGAGAGAGTCGTTTGAGCACCGTCACTGCCGGCAGTGGGGGCAGAGCGTCAGGAAAATACTTTGGCAGTGTGATCAAATGGAACTCAAAAATACTGGCTATACACAAGATGATATTCAGAAATTTAAGGGAAACGAGACAGGGTTTTCTATAGATGAGTTTCTTTTTCTTTTTCTTTTTTTTTTTTTGCAACCTTTTAATATACTTTAAGTGATTCACAGCCGATTTTTATAATTGTAATGAGCAGCTGTGATCAAACTCTATTTGTGGCATCATAATAAATTTGCCCCCCACCTACTAAAATTAGTTCTAAGCATCCAAAATTCTCATTTGAACATCTGACTGAACAAAACAGGCATTGCTCCATGCCAGAAACTAGAGGAAATAGACCCAAAATATGCCATTTTCTCACCAGAAATTGCAGGCTCCCAGAATAACATACGAATTAAAACTCATTCCAAGCTTGTTTGCATTGCTCCTCATTACCATTCATAACAAATTCCTTGACAAATGTTCTGATTATTTCTCTTTTTTTTTTCCTTGCTTTTTTTTATTTAAACACAATTTTCAAATCACAGACAGTCCTGCAAGGAGAAACAGCCAATAGTACAATCCATCTGAAAACGGAGAAGGCAGAATTTTACTCTCTGTAAGTGCTGGAGGCAACTGACATGATTAAAGACTGCAGTTTAAGCCATTGTTAAAGGCTTCTTCCCATAAGTGAAAATGTGTAGTTTGCCACTCTACACATCAGAGGCATGTAAACCAAAATGAGGTCAAAGTCAAACAGAAACACAAACGCCTCGCTTCAGAAAAGTTGCTACTTCCTTTTTTTTTTTTTTTTTTTAATTTGGATGAAGGGGAAAAGAGAAATTGTAACAATGCTAAATTTATGGTACTTCTTAAGTTTTCGCTGGTACTTTTGCAGTAAGTTACATAATAATGCCCACACAAGCTCATCAGCAATGCTGATGCAGGATGCCTATGGACTGGGCTCTCTGTAGCGCTGCACAATACAGATTTTAAAGCATCTCCCCACTCACACCTGTCGAGACAAGGAACTGCCCTTATTCGCATTTCACAGACTCACAAGGCTAAGGCCTAGATTAGCTAAGAAATGAGAGGGGATTAACCATCTAACTAGGACAAATATGATTCACCAGCTTATCGCACCAAACACAAGTGACAACTCCCAAGCACTTGATTTGCAATCTGAGCTGGAACTTCTTCCCTCTTCACTGGAAAGGCACACTTTGCACAGATGAAAATGCTGTCCAAGCAACATATGGCTTTTAATGATATTATATAATATTACATATAAAATTACATATTATATAGGATAACAATAGAAGAACGATATTAGCAAATCTCAGGCAGAACAGAGGTACACAAACCGAGCAACACTTGTGAAGACCACTTAGCACGGTGCCCTGCTTTGTGCAAAGCGCCGTACAGCTTGTGCCATTTGTTTCAGAAACCGACTACTGCGCAGAAAGAGAAATCATCCTTACTCCTTCTTTTGTCTTTGCATAAATAACATTCTATCTGAACTCCAAATTAACAACGTAATGTGGTACGGAACACATATATTTACAGGTTCCTGTTACATACAAATACCGTTAAATAGCTACCACAAAGACGCAGAGATTTCCAAAGTATATGTAACGGTACTTAGAAAAACGCTAAAACATCAACAGAACCATTTAGCCATTATAAAGCTTCATTTTAAAAACAGAACTTGGTACAACAAGTAAATGAATTATATTAGGCAGGAAATTGTCCACTAAATCAATTGTGCTACATTAGAGATCTTAAAATTGGCTACTTGCAAGGTGGCCACATGCAGATCTGAGGAGCGCTAAGGTAACAAAAGAAGCTCTATAAACCTTTCACATGTATGTTTGTTACAGCACACATCTGTTCACATAACAGAGCTATTTTCCATAGCTGACATTTTCAACCGGGTGTATTAACCCCTAGATACCTCCATGGAAATATCCCAGAACACGTGCGCGCTGTTTATTCACAAATCTGTTTTTAAATCTTCACCATTTTGAATTTGTTCAGATGTGGACAGCATCTGGATTCTTTCAAATCAATTATAATTACAATGATCCTTTCTTAGTCCAATAAATGAAATATTTACTTGCTGTCTATCACAATATTCCTTCTCTAAAAGAATATATTTATTGTGTCTTTTAATTATCAAAGTACATGTACAGGATTTTCAGAAGTTCAACACAGAAAGCCACTCTGCAGTTCCAGATGTTAGAGGTATCTTCATAGATTTTCATTGTTCAGTGCCTCACTACTGCAGGCAAAAATAGTGTACAATCCTTGCCTGCATTCATCTATGAAATTTAATTTTCCATTGAAAATCTACAAGTTAGCAGTAAGTTCTGCCCTTGGACATGAACGTGTGTTTCCTATTGGATCCACTTTGGCAAAATTTATCCTGTTTCTACGTACAATTCAAGTTTCCAGTTCACATCAGATATATAATCTAATGCAAAGTAGTACTAGTAATATAGAATAACAGCAGAACTGTTATCATTGCACTTTTTGAAACCTTAGAAAAGCTCAGCTAATGACTGAAGTCAGCCAGCACATCAGAAGCTACCTGTGCTTCCAAGCGGAGCAGTGCTTCCCAAAGCCAGCGCTCAGAATGGCGCAGGCCACACGCAGCTACTCGCCTCACCATGCGCGTTTGCCATGCCCAGAGCTGCACCCCACAGCGTGACACTGCTTCCTTTAGAAGTACAGCCCAGTTCTATCCACAGTGAACACCATTGAAAAAAAAAAAAAAATCAGGAATGTATTTGAAGACTGTGCCCCTCCAGGCCCACACTCCACCCTCACACAGGGTTCACTCAGTAAATGCCACACATAGCTGGCCCCATGGCAACAAGTGGCTGCTTGGCACCTGGGGATGCTCCAGGCCATGCAAGCAGAGTGGCATCCCAGTGAGTTGCTGTCACCAGGCCCAGGTACCACGAATCAGACCCACGTGGGCAAAATAAATGCCCTGCCCACCTAGTAAAGGTAATTTGTAACCGAGTGAACTGCACCTGGCACTGACTGACAGCCTGCTCTGGTTGTTCAATACGAGAAGGCACTTTTCTCCTCATCTCTCCCATCCCAACCAAGCAGCTTGCTTTAAATCGAGAATTATCTTGGTTCTCCCTGCTTGAATCGCTGTTATCGATCATAGTAACTTCAATGCAGGCTGCTGGTGCTGACGCAGCTGCCCAGGGCCTGTCCTGGCCCTCCCAGCCCTTTGTTCCCAGACTGATTCACCTCTCCAGCGAGGATCTTGACGTAGCTGCTGCCCTTTTGCATTATTACTGTGCCCCACCCAAATAATGATTTTATCATTTAAAGCTCTTCCCAACCACATTTTGTAGGAAAGAAATATAAATAAAAAATATGCACCGTTGGGCGGGTAAACACGCGCAAGGTGGGGCTGTCTCTCCACACGACAGACACACCCTGCACAGAAACCAGAAACATGCCTTGAATTGGCCAGGTTAACAGTTTTCTAAAAGTGATGACTTTTTTTCTAGTCCTATCTGATCACTCTGTCGTGATGAGTAATGCGAAACATTCAATTTCTTGTGGGTTTGGTTCCAGTAGTTGCTAAAAGCAGCCAAGTACATGTTTGTTTCTAAACGACTTCAAACCTTCGGCAAGCTATTTTAGCTCCGCGCGCAACCCGCTCCCCAGCACGGGATTTTACCCGCCTCGGTTTCATGCAGGAAACCCGATGCCTCAAAACCGTTTCTCTTTGCGTCCTATCTTTATTTTCTCCCTTTCCTTGCTGGACAATTCTTGCCCTTTTCCAGGATGTAGTTATATTTACAAAGCAGCCCACCACCTCCCCAGGCAGGGACTTGTGGAAACAGGTGCTCCTAAAAAAAACGAGAGCGTTTGGCAGCTCCGTGACCTGACCGAGCTCTGTGCGTTAGCAAGACACAGCGCCTGCTGAGTTCCCCCCAGCTAATTAGAGGACCCGTATGGCAATGAATAGCCTTGACTATAAATACTTCCTGAAAGATCTCTAACAGAGTCAGAGGAAATGGGAAAAAAATGAGATGCAGCTACAGGGAAACTATTTCAGATGTTTCTTCTTTAAAGGGCTGCTTTCTTCTTCTTTTTTTTTTTTCTTTTCCCAACATGGCTGAGGGATGAGCTGCTGAATCCAAGATCTCTACCAACTTAAATAAAAGATGTATGATACAATTACACAAGTTAAGTTTAGTGCTGTTGATATACCACTGAGATTCTGCTATCAGAAGGTGTCTGGACATGAGACAAAATGGTAAAACATAAAAATTTCCGTACACTGTAGTGACCACTGAAAAAAATCACACTTAAACCAAAATTTACCTCAGCAGCACTGCCAAGAGCATATTTTAATTTGAAGGCAGCAGCAAGACCTCTACCAACACCACAGAGGCAGGTTTTACCTCAGTGGTACATTGCTCTTCTGGTCAAGAATTTTATGTCTAAATGCAAAGAAGAAGTGCAAGGGTTGCTCTGAAAGTAATGCCTCCTATTTTATTATGTTGGCACACAACATCAGAGGCGGATGGTGGTGGTATGGCAGCAGAGGTTGAACCTTCCCACCAATAATCCATTACATGTTGTTGCTGCATGACAGATGGCAGCAGAGGGGCAGTCTGACAAAACGGTGTCTGACATGGAAGCATGTATGAAGCAAAAGTGTGCAACTGAATACCTCCATGCAGAAAAAATTTCACCCACTGACACTCATCGATGCTTGCTGAACATTCATGGAGACAAAACAGTGGATGTGAGCACAGTGAGGTGGTGGGTGGTGCATTTCAGCAGTGGTGACAGCAACACAAAAGACAAACCACGTTCCAGACAGCCACGCACAGCTGTCAAACCACAAAATGAAGAGTGTCTCGATCAGCTCATCTGCACGAAATCAGCTCAATAAGTGTTATTTTGCTCCTTGTAGCTGTTGTAGTTTCCATGGAAATAAACAGGAGGCATTACTTTCGGAGCAACCTATGCATTTTGGACATCACGAAAGCCAGTTTGTCCTTTCCACCAGCTTTGCAGGAATCTGGCATCTAACCACAGATAGCAGGAGTCAGTGTTTTTTAACAGCAGAAAAAAATGTTTCATCACTAGGAACTGTGTCTGATGTTTACTACAGTGATATTAAATGAACCAATCACACAGAAGTTGATTGATACTTGCATATGTACTGGTTATTTCAGAAAGAGCCACAATCAGTTACACAGAAGAATGCAAAATGGGGAGGGAGAATAACTTCTGATTTCCTCTCTCCCTGAATTTAAAGCCATATCGCAGCACTAGACAGAACACCGTAACAAATATCAGGACTGTAAATATCACAGACAAAAACAAAAATAACTCTTCTGCAAGTAAATGGAAACTTTCTTGAAAAACTGTAATTTCCTATGAAGAGTCCAAACACCATGGTGCAAAACAATCTTGATTTAATAGCATAGCTGCTTTTATCCTTTGTCCCTGTAATAAAAGCTCATAGCAAATGTTACCATAATTTCAGCTGGATATTTAATGCTAGCCTGTTGTCTCCCCCTGACAACCACCATCAGTACCTTTGCAATAATTTGATGCTCTCTCTCTCTCTCTGATGGTGCACAAATCCACTCATTGCATGAATTTTAATTAATATACAGGCATCTCCCTGTGCTTTCAGGCATTTGCAGGGCACACCCCTCACGCTATTCTCTATCTGCAAGTGCTGCACAATGATGCGAGGTAGCAGTGTTTATCAATGCTTTTGCAGGGGCTAAATAGATCTGTACATAGATCTGAAGGCACAGACTGCAATTCCCAGTTTTTCAGAAAACTTTGCGCTGCAGCGTCCACACGTAACAAAACAGGACACTTCATTTAAAATCAGTTTAGCAAAAAGTTCCTGCTGTCCAAGATCAGCGTTGTCAAAGCATTAAACAATCTGCCTGGCCTGGAGTCTGCTGGCTGCCAATGTGCTACCCAAAAAAGGAACATTTTTGCATCTCAATAGACTTTCCAGTATCAACAAATCTTTAAACTAGAAAATCAGCTACTCTAAGGAAGAGCAGAAATAATGTCTACATTGTACCACGCTGAGGTACATTTTTTTTGTAATTCCCATTTGCAAAACATACAGATTTGCTTTAAGTACAGCTGCTGGAAACATTTTAATAAGAAAAATAAATTAAAGCTACTCACAGAAATGTACCAAGCCCCTGAGAAAGATTCTGTTACACACACACAGCTTGGAAGCTCTCTTGGGGAAAAAGGTGCATCCCCTGCATACGTGTGCTTGCACACACGCAGAGCTGAAGCTATCACCACTGCAGTATCTCCAGCTCCTCAAAGATCACAAGTGATGTGGTCTTTTAGGCACTAAAAAGAAAATAAATCCTACTCTAATTACTCCCATGAATAATCCACTGTAGCACAGAGCCTGAGGAGGGAACATGACCATCGCGCACTGGAGGAATGCAAGAAAGCAGCACATAAACAGCTTACAGAACACACAAAGCTGGAAAACACTTGAAGCAAATTCCAAAAGTTTACAATTATCATTAGAGAATTATGTGGGCAAGTGCAGATTTTCACCCTTTCCCCAGATGATCTGTTTTGCCTTTGATACTTAATTAAATTGCAAATAACTCCAAACATAAACTCAGTATCTAAAAACCGCCTCACAATATTAACCTCGATCTATACGAAAAAAATGTGAAAAACATTATCTCCTCTTTCCCTTCCCCCAGTCATCACGAGAGAACTGAAAAATGAAAAGCACATGGTATTACTGCTACTGTTGAATCATTACAAATCATTCTTAATAAACAGAACCACTCTATAAATACTGAATAGCCAGCACAACCAAAGAGATGTGTTAGATTTTTTTCAGTCCATTTCTCATAGTGTTTATTCACTGAGTAATCCCAAATTTTTGGCTTCCTCTGTGTCGATCTTTCAAAAGCACAAAATGAAGGTGTCTACTGTGATTTTATTACAGGTTTTGTTTCCTAGTCACCAGTCGTCCTGGGATACGGTATTTTGCATGAGAATTCATTATACCATACCGCAAGTATGTATTGATTTAACCCCTTGTCTATAGAACGGCTCAGATTTAGCCTAATATTAACTACTTCTACTAACTACTTCACATTAGAAAAACATATTTCCCCAAAAGTAGATAATTATGAGAGAGTGGCTTAACAATAGGTATTTTTTTTTTAAATTATTTTCAGGATTATAAAAACTGTACTTTTTGAGAATGGAGGTTTTTTTCTGAACAATTTCTAACTCTGCCCAGACCAGCTGAGCTTCCAGTGGCCCCCGTACTTTATCTCACAACTCTGCATGCGGAAAACTAAATCAAGCAGTTAAGTTTCTATGTTTTTCACAGCTTCAGGGGAACACAGGATGTCTGTCTCAGTGTAAGGATTAGTACCACTCACAGAATCACTTTTTCATCTTCCACTATCTCCTGTCCTCCAGATCACCCCATACCTTCAAGAAGTTTGAATTCTCACTATTTTCTTATATCCATTAATAGTGATGAAACATAATATCAGGGACTCTGTTCAGCAGATGTAGAAAGTTAACTTCCCCTATTGTTTCTTAAAAATTCAAACTGACAAAGGTAACTTGCCCAATTTTCAAAGAAAAGCAAAAACAAAAATATTATAACTAAGGAAAAGACCCAGGCAACCACGTCCTTGGCACAACAGAGTTCAAAGACCAATGAAGTTAAAAGTAATTCTTTGAAAGGTGTCAGCGTGGTTTCACCAGTCAGTATAGATCTAACCCAGTAACAAATCCTTTTACAAACCATATAAAATTCACAAAATTTTAAAATGGAAGGAACTAATTTACATATCCTGTCAATTAAAAAAAAAAAACTTTCTTTTTTCCTGGAAACCATGCAAATTACAGATACTTCATATTTCTGAAAATTCAGAAAAGATCAAAACATTTCCAAAGTGAGAAAAATATTTATTTGAAGACAACTAAATTAGTGCTTTCATATATAGACTAAACATATTTAAAGAAGGGCGTTAAGAAGCAGGCAGTGTACAGTTTCCCCTTTTCATTTACTACTGTCTAAAAACTACAACATAATGATCTTATTTTACTACTTAAGATTTTAAGCTTGTTACGAAGCAAATTTCAACCTTTATAGAGCCTATTAAACATACTGCTTTTGCCAATCTTAATTATTATCATCATCACCATTATTTGTTTATTATTAGGTAGTCAAAAAATGAATGAAAATTACTCGTATTCTGATAACCCCAAATATAACTGGCTCCTCTGGCCAGTATGTCATGTCTCTGCGCTGCTAGGAACCAGTGCAAGAACTGAAGTGGGATATAACTAGTGACATATGTACAGCATGAATTCCACTGCTAGTCAGATATATTTATATATTCTTAGACATATTTCTACATAGAGGAGAAATATAGACCTGCCACTCAAAACGAGCATACGCTCAAGCCTGTACCAGGGAACCTGTCATCCTGTTACTGCTTCTCCTACACTTAACATCTGATATCAGTAGCTATTCACGACCTGCAAGGCACAAAAGACTGTGGTCCCCCTAAACTGCATGCAGACTTTAAGCGACAGACACACTGCTTTATTATCAGAGTAACTGTAATTTTTTAAGATTACTGACTTATTTAAAAAGCTTTTTAAAATTTATATGTATACAGAGACAGATACGAATAACTTCAGCAAAACATGAAATAAAACATTTATCTTGCCTTTTGTCTTCTTCTGACATGTTGTTCTCTTTACATGAATATATGCTATGGTTATAAATGTTCTCAGAAAAGACATCACAGAAAAAGAGCTGAACACCACGCCCATTCTAGTGAATTATGTCTGCAAGTCCCAAAAACTTCGGATAGGGAGCAGCCCCTGAAAACACACAGTGATGACTCCAGGGAAAGATTTATTTGCTCGTCAGAATCTCAGAGCTCTTCTAACCTCAGTTTTACCAACAGTATAAAAAGTATACCTCGAAGAAAGGGAAGTTGGCAAGTTCTTGGATTATAGCTTTTCTTTTTTTAACACACAATACGAATTATTTGATGTGATGACTATTCCCCCCATCTTATCACCCAAGCTCCTTCCTTCTCTCTTTTTCTTTTTTTTGCTTCCAAGGCAACCATACAAGTGTCAAAATTGATATGCTATTATGCTGTTTTATATAAAAAAGAAATACTTGTTATTAACATTTAACTCAGTTTTCATATTCTTAGATATTTAATAATGTGAAATCTTGCTTAAGTGTGAACTGTCACACCACCTCAAAATTTAAGAGGTGATTAGTTGTTTTTGTGCAACAGATGTGCAGCCTTCTGGGGTTCTAAACCCTCGTTCTTCAAATGCAGCATCAACCTGCACAATTAGCAGGAATGATTAAACAAATTCAATCAGAGCTAAACAGCAAAAGCAGAAGCACTTGCTTACTAACACTGCATCAATATATACATTATTTTATGCCAGTACTTTGGAACATTCAATTGCCAATTTAGGTCTACAAGTTTGAATCTTTCCACCTTCCCTTAGTTTTTATTTTCCCATGCATTCACTTTGAAACTGAAGAAATCTTTTGCATGCCTAATTAAACACAGCATACATGTAATCAGGAGAAAGGAAAAAAAAAAAAAAAAGCAAAGGAAACAAAGAGAGCAAGCTTCCTACCCGTAATAAGGACTGGGATTCATCCTTGGCCTTGCTGTCCCCGGATCCAGGGTAGGGCTGGGTGAGCTGCCCGGCTTTCTCCGTCGCTCCGGCTGGCACGCCCTGCAAGAAGCCCTTGCTCTCCACAGCCAAGCCGTACATGGGCCGTGCCAAATGGGCAGCTTCTACATTTGGACTATCCCTTAAAGGCTTTGGCTGCTCTTGGCCAACGGACACTGGGGTCAATAAGCCCAAACTGGACTGTGTGTATGATGGGCTCCCCCTCAAAATGTCTGTTCCTCTCCAGGTCACGCTGCGAAGATCATCACTGGGACTGTCAGTCCAACCTTTCTCCTTAAGCACTTCCTTATCTTCTATCTTTTCCCTCTTGACTATGCTGTCAGATATGGGCTCCCCCATTTTGGGGTCTGGATTAATTAGACTGTAGACCTTGAGGTCAATTTTTGGCTCCTCCTTGATGGCCGAAACACCATGACTGTCCTCCCCATTGGCTGTAGTGACATCCGTCTCCTGACAGTGCACGGTGTTGAAGTGCTCGAGTAGCGACTGCGTGTCCACAGCCGTGAAGCTGCACTGACGGCACTTGTAGCAGTTGTGTACTCTCCTACAAGAAAATGAGATGTGCATTAAAGTGTGTCCCCCTCACCCTTCCCACTCTCACTGGTTTTACCTACCAAGATAAAGAAAATAAATCGAATAAACAGTATATGTACCTCCAATAAAGCAAACAGGTTTACTTTGTTGTCTGACACAATAGAGGAAAAATCCTGCTGTTTCACACACACACGTTGCAATGGCCTCCTATTGCTCACCCACACTCCACTGCATTATTCTAAACTTCATATAGTTTTTACTGGGATTTTGTGTTTTTTCCTTTCCTGTTTGCTGCAAAGCACTTGCCACTTTCCATTGTAGTAGAAATATTGAAGTAACTCTTTTATCCAACCAAAATGAAATACGGAAAAAAGGATAGTTTTCTTTGTTTTCTTTCCAAAAAAAAAAAAAAAAACCAAGAAACACAACTAGTATAAATCCATGCTAGAAATTCCAAAAGCTTAAAGAATTCCTTTGCTTTCCACCAATTTTAGACACTTTCGGCTGACAAAGACTGTTTTGAGTGGAACTTTGGTTAACTTACAAGATAAGAATGAACCAAAAGCTGGAAGGTTGCTCCCAACAGACAATGTTTATTTGTCCTCTGCAGACACTTCAACACAACTTTAGAAGATGCTGCTCTAAAGCAAAAGCAGAATAGTTGGCTGTGTCACTACAAATTGCAGTTTCCTGTCAACTACAGAAATGCTTGGGTAAGACCTGTGGAGTAGTGTGGAATAACACGCCTTCCTGTTTTCATTCTAGAAGTCTATATAAAGTACAGTATTACTAAATTATGTAAAGCATATGTTGCTACATTGGAACAACATGTTACTACTTTATCTATCAGATGAACAGAGCACTTTTTATGAGCTATATAACATTACAAATAATCATTTATGGCACAGAAGTGGTTCAAGCCCTTCATGTGGACCAGGCCTGGCTGCGCCAGACATGTACCCATGCTGCATCGAGCACTGTCCCTGTCCTGCCCCAAAATGTATCTGGATCTGCAAAAGGCTTCTTCCCACAGATCCACAAACACATTCACACCCTGTGCACTCAAGAACCACAACAGTGTCACTAGCCAAGCTAAAATCCAAGCCTTTCACTAGCCACACAGGACAAAACTTGTATGAGAAATTTGTTACTGCCTTGACAACTAAAATTGTTAGAATTAATTCTTCTGAGGCCAAATCCTGGTCTCAGCAAAGTCAATGGCAAAACTCCCACTGACTTCAGTAAGAGCAAGATTTGGCTCTCAGTGCATCTGTGGAGCTGGAATGATATATAAAATGTCCCTTTTTAAGTATGATAGTTTAGAACAGACAACTTGCCAAACTTATAGAAAAAAAAAACCCTTGTCTTCCTTCTTTCCTCCTGTCGAAAAAACAAACCATATGTTATTTACATTGCCTGATTTTCTTGCAGTTGTGTCAGTGTGCAGACATGAGCACACATTCAAATTCAAGCTTTTCAGCCCTTGTGCAATATCAGTTTTCTTTTTGTGATTTTCCATATTTATATTCACTTTAATGGACTAGATGGGCTCATTCCGTTTTGCGAAAAATAGTCAGCTATTCTCCATACAGTCTTATGGCATCAAAATCTACTAGTGGGAAAGAAAGCTGTGGGTTAAAATCCTGTTCTGGCTGTGTTCCTCTTTTTCATTCTAGTGTTTTATTAAAATCGGCTTGTCTCTCAATGCGACACTAATATATTCTCTCTTGCAACTTAATTCTTCTCTAAACCAAGCTTAATTCTCTTCTGAACCAAAAGAAAAAGAGACTGTTCTATCTGATCAAAACGATTTTACAAATACAAAAAGCCAAGTTTTAAAGAGGGTCAGCCCTGTAAAGGTGGGATACCATCAGGGAAGTCCAAGTAAGACAGGGGTTAGTTATCTTAAAAGCCAAGTTAAACAAGACACCATTTGGGGCTAATGGCTCAACCCCATACGCTCCCCATGTGAAAGTTTATCAATCCTCTGGGAGGCTACTTAGCCCTAAGTGTCTCTTGTTTAACTTGGCTATTTCGATACCTAACCCCCTTTTCTAACTTGGCTCTCAACTACAGATATCACACCTCTAAACAGCTGATCTTTTTCTGCCTAACTTGCCTTTTTTTTTTTATTTTCCTCTCATTCTGGCTAAATGGTTTTGATTAGGAGCAGTAAAAACCAAAAGAGTAGTGCTATTCTTACAAGGCCACAAATAAACGCAAAATATTAGATAACAGCTGTAATTGCGTGGCTGAGGCCCTGCTGTAATCACTCTTCTTACATTGTAAGTTTGTTAATTTAAAAGCATTACAATCTATGCAAAGAGAGTCATGAAACCATTCCATAGTTTTTCTGTGAAACTGTTAAAGAAACTGTGATGTAGAGCAGAGTCGGACTGATTTAGATAGGTAGTAACCCAGTAGGCTTTTTATTTCAAGACATATACTTCTCTAGTATGTAGTAAAAGGTAGTCTCTGCCGTTGCCATTATACAGTCTTCTTATTTTGCATGTCCTGTGTATTATTTTATCCAAAATCCCAGGAAAGCAAGCTATAGTTTGGAACTGTCCAATGTAAGCCACAGTCTCAAATAAAATAACTATCATAATTTTAGAGAACTTTTTTAAAATTGGAAACTCATATCCTTTTCCAGAACAAGGCATAAAAGAAAAATGTTTCATTTTTTTCACCCTACACTGAAAGCAATCAAAGAAACAAGTTGGCAATCTTCTATTTCTTCTTATACCAGAATTGAAATCTACTCAATGTTTTTAAAGGCCCAGGTTTCAACTAGATTTGTACACAAACCTTCCCAAATCTAAGCAAAAAAAACTATAAAAGTTTCAATTTGCCAAGTGCGCAAACTCTTGCGAGTTAACATAGTTAAGTTTCAGTTCATAGCTAAAACTTGCTTTTATCATCCGAAACTCTGAACTCAACTTGTACAATACAGCATATTGGTATACAGCCAATCAACAGTCAGAGGGAAGGCATTTGAGGAAAATCTCATTATGGAAGAAAATTATATAAATGAAGATGGAAACTGCGTTCTCCTCATCACAATCTTGCTCATGTACCACTTAAGCAATCTAAGAGCAGGTTTGAGCCATAAGCTGGTACTACCTTCAGCGTGGCACTGCGATGGCCATGTCATACCATCCATTGATGTAACTTAGCGTTATTATTTTCACTACAAAATAAATCACAAACTTGATTATTCATGGACATTAAAGCATTTATGGCCCAATTCTTAAATTAAATGTCAAGGAATTGTGGCCACATTTTTGCTGCCCTGTTACATTCTGACAACTTCATAAAATCCTATCATTGTTGATTTGTACTGAAATGTAGCTGAACTGGGTGTTATAAAATGTAAGAATTTTCCCTTGCAAAAGATGAAGAGATTACATGTCTTTTTTGATAGCTTTAATGTTATTTGTATGAGATTTCTAATAGGCTGTGATACTCTTGACACTAGCCAGTTGTTAATTAATTCTTGTTGACATACTTCTAACTAGTCTGAAGTATTACAAAACACCACCCTCTACAAAACACTTTTTTTTAAAAAAAAAATCACCTGAAGACATTCCTATGCTCTAGGGCATAGAAAATATTCTGGATGAAGATACGGCTGTCATATCACTTTGATTTTTTTTGCACATTTTTAATTTCATTGTGAAGATAATAATTGCTAGCATTTCTTGTGAAGAAATGGGCTTGTAAGAAAGTTTACTTCTGGTGCTGCATTCAGCCTGGTAGGGACAGGAGATAGTCAGGAAGAGAAAAGTAAGCACAAAGCAAGAAAGAAAACTCAGTGGAGGGACAGAAAGGGGAGGAGAATGGGCAGACTGGAGAGCAAGGATCAGAGGAAAGGAGAGCAAAAGCCAATGGCAAGAGCAAACAAGTTCAGAACGATGAATTAAGGTGTCAGGAGGATGGAAAAGGCCCTCACAGCTGCTGCTGCTGTTCATCAAGTGAAGGCTCCTGCTCTGCCAAAAAGCATGAGCTGCTGGGCCTCAATTCACACATTTGCCCTTGGCTGGCTTCTCCAGGGAGCCCAAAAGCTCCACATTTCCACAGCCTGCACATCCAAGGCCCTTCTCCAGCTTCTGCTGCCTGCTGGTGCCAGGGCAGCATTCCTGTGCTCAGCATATATCCCTGGTGCTGCGGGCACACAGGCCTCAGGACAGCCAAACCTGTACCCCCAGGCCTCCATTTGCCTCTGAGGGGTGAGAAACTTCATACAGTTCCGCTGAACAGCCCTACAGAGCTGCCATCATTTCCATTTGAAAAATAATTTCTTTTTATTAGAAAAATAATTCTACTCCAAAGCTCATATTTTATTTGCAAGTCTATCTTCTTATACTTCGCTGTTTGTTAATGAATAACAGTCAACAGCCTCTCTATTTTAGAGAAGCGTATTTTTCAGCACAGCATTTGTTACTGTTAGCACTGATTAATGATTTGTAGGACTTTTTTGACATTGAGGATTTTCATGAAAAAATTATTTTTTGCAGAAATAAGAAACTGTATTGTCTTCTCACATTTTAATCAAAATTCTGAAATTAAAAAAAAAAAAAAAAACCCTTCTGCAGAAAGCCTTTTTCAGTTGTAAGAAAAAATTAAAAAATATTCTGGAGCAAATGGGAAAATAATCTTCAGAGTGAGTGATCTGACATGAGAAATTTCCCCAAATAGTCAATATGATTTTTATCTAAATTATACGCGTTGGCATCTTTCAGCTCATCAGAATAGCGGACAGTTTTGGAAAATAAATAAATAAACTTCACAATGAACGTACAGAATACCTGATTCCTCAGAGGAATAATGGAAAATGAATGGTAGCAGAATTACTAGAAAATGTAGGCCAACAAACCTTCTGGGGATTTATCTGAGTAAGCACATTTTAGTAAGGTTTAAATACAAGTAAACTCAAGTGCAGTGTGATTCATTAACTTCCAATTTAACTGAACAGCTCTCAAATAATCATGTCAAGGAAATACTGAATGAGTTTTAAATGTTAGTACACATTTCTGCAGAAAGAATTAGAAAGAACCACTTTTGCAAATTCTAACTGTGGCAAATACATGCAAAGGAATAATAATATTAGGACACGGAAAAAAAACAAGCTAACAGATGCAGTGTAATTGTAGATGTGTAGCCAAACGGCCATCAAATAAAAAAGCAAATGAATTAAGCATCCTGTTAATGTGTATGACTCAAAAAAAAATCAAGAATTCAGACCAAAAAAATATACAATGGTGTGGTCTAACACCTTTACTGGGATAAATTCTGATGAAGCCACAGAGAAGGCCAGCTAGGATGTGAGCTGTCTCCAGGTCAGTATGGTTCTGCATGTCACATAACTCCCCAACATGTAAGTTTGCACATTTTATATAAGTCCTAATTCTAACTAATTTGTATTCTTATTTCATAAAATACAAAAAGGGAAAGCAAATGCATCAGATACATGTCAAAAAAAAAGGGGGGGGGAAAAAACACCTGATAATAAAAATAGAAGCTATAATGTCCCAAAAGTCTGGTTTAGTTTGATATACTAAAAACTATGAAAAAATGAAGCATAGAAAAGCAGCAACATCTACTAGGTATTTGCCATTACAGAGCATCTACCGAAAACTGAACTAACTTCTGTGATCTCAAAGATCAACAGTGGGAAAAAAAAGCAGCAGTACATGCAGAAAAGAAACAAAATTCAAATTAAAAAGGACATAAGAGGGCAGGGTAGGGGAAAGGGAAGGAAGCTGGCAGTTGGGGGGATTTTGTGCTTTGCTTCGACTATGTAACATCCTCAGAGTACTCATTAATATGGTACACTGAAGGCTTAAAAGTACATTGTTTTAAACAGAATAGACTCATTTTAGACAAGTTGAGATTGAAATGCAAACACATCTCTTGATTTTCATAAGAGCACATCACACAGCACTTCCACTGACAACTGCTGGAGCTGTAGGGTGCTGAGCACTGAGGAGAAGCTGCTGCTATAGGGTATCTGCCTAACAGTTTTTAAAGTCGTGGCTTCTCCTTTCCTTGGGAGAAAGGATTTTAACTAGGTGCGCTCATTAAAACTTAAATTAGCAGCTGCAGCAAAATAAAAGTGTTTTTCAGTCGAGGAGCCATTTCAATCTTCCAGTTACTTAACCACTAAAAAAAGATCATGCCATGCCCCAGCAGCGGACAAAGTGCTGCCTATGGAGTTCTACAGCACAGCTCAAAGCTGCTATAATAATGCTTGGAACTTAGACACCACTTTTCATCTTCAAAGCAGTTTACAAACATTAACTAATTAATCCACACAACATCCCTGAGGCCCACTTGGATCAAAAATGGGGCACTGCATGCTGGGACCTGAATCCTCTGTGGGCTCTAGCTCCAAATTAAAGATGAGCAATCTGCTCTTTTTTTTTTTTGTTATTTCTTTTTTTTAAATAGACTCCTGATACATTGCCAATGTAGCCCTCTGTTGGGCAACATTTGGATGCCCCCAGCTTTAATCTCTATTAAAGTATCATGCCCCAGTCTGCCTTTGTTAATTTTGGATGTCTTGGAATCTATTAAACATGGCACAGTTTCTTGAGCTTTTAACAAAGCTTTAGCTTTGAAAATGCATCTTCTTTTGTCTTCATTCTAGCTGGCTTCCACGCAAAGATCTTTTAGATGAGATAGATACTGCGCTTTCCGTTGTTATTGACGCATTAGCCCTAACTACTAACATATTCAGCAGGATTTTCTAATATTTAACAACGTTTTTGCAGCAGCACTCAGCTGTTGCTTTTTTACAAAGTCTAGGAGCCAGCTCCTCCTCCGATGTAAACTGGACTGCCAGTTTACAACAGCACAGGAACCAACCCAAGAAGTTAAGCAGGGAGTTGGCTGCCATCATGACATTGTGTCAGACTGAGTCAGGAGACTGGCTGCATCCACCTCCAAATAGGAACATTAGCATTTAAAATAAATAGAATGACACCGTAAACCAGCAACACAAAAATAAGCATCTGCAAAAGGATCTTGGGGGATGACATCAACAGACAAAAGAGTGTCTGCTCCCAGTGTGAAACCAACACCAAAACAGCAGTGGAATGCTCTTAAACTCATTATTGTACTGCTGGACTTGGGAATGGAAAATACTACAAAAAGGTAGTACATTGAAGCACTGTTACGGAGCATGAAAGGATTCATAGTCTATCTTGGAAAGTAAAGCCATTTGTGTTCCCCTAATGAATGAAGATGCCAGCTTTCTGGTAAAAAGCCTAAACTAAAATAGCACCTAACAGATTCTGGGTGGAAAATAGTTGACCAAACCTCAAATATGCTGGAACTTCAGCATCTGTATACAAATCCAAATCTCTTTGTTGCACAGGTTTGAATGTATAATTAAAGCCACTGACGGAGCTGATGTTTTTCCAAAACAAACTGGACGTTGGATTGGACCCTGGCTAAAGATTTCTATCTACACACATCGCTATTTTGATTTTCAGTTTCCTCGGTTATGGAAATTAGGAGGGCCATGGGCTTGGGTTCCTATTAGTTATCACTTTAAACTTCACTGTACCTGTAGTGTCGGGAAATCTCTTCTTCCACCTGGGTGGTAAAGTCACATTTGGTACATGAGTGTTCTTTGTTCTCTTTGAGAGTCAGTTGCCCGTCCGTCCCTTGCAGGGTGTTTGTTTCGGGTTTGACATCAGACGCTTGGGCTTCGTGTGCATTCTCATAGTGAAGCAGAAGAACATCTACGTCAGGAGTGGAGAATGAGCACTGATGGCACTGGTGTTTGACTCTAGAGCTTCCTGTCACCCCTGGAGACAGGTGCAAAAGCAAGAGAGCACAGTGGGAACAATTACTTTTTCTGCAAGCAAATGGGTAAGTAATTTCTCCAAGGTGCTTTTCAGGGCTGCAGAGGCCTCGGGGACAGAACTGACAGTGCTTAATGGTACACTTATGAATGTTGTGTAGCTGCTGATAGTGACGGAGAAGTGGGCCCACCACTATTACATCTGGGCCATGGCTCTTTGAGTACCTAAAGTCACAGAACTGACAGTTGTAGCTTGTCACCATGCTGTCCTCTGCTCCTTTGCTAGTCAAGTCTTTCTTTTTTGCCACACTCACACCCTTTTCTGTTTTTGTCACTAACTCCCCATCTGCATTTTTGGCTAGATCATTCTGGTTAATGACAGATCCCCTAGAAAGCTTATCATTCAGATCTGGGTGATGGCTTCCTGACTGGTTTCCCCCATGCTGTTTGCTGTAATGTTCTAATAGTTTCAATGAGCTGGACGACTCACAGCTGAAACTGCAAAATTTACACCAGTAGTAACTGGTTGTATCGGTACCATTTTGTCTAGAGGAATCTATTGGCTTGATGGGCACCGAATATCCAACTGGTGTATCATCTCCTGCTTTTACAGTGATTCTGTCTTGCCACTTCCCCAAGTCTCCAGAATCACATGGTCGAAGAGTAGGACTGGATTTATTGGAGTTTTTCTCTGAAGTTTTACCAGAATCAGAGGAGGGAAGGGCTGCTTTCATTTTGTTTGGGTGAGTCTGTAAGAAGTGTTGCTCTAGTTCAGTGGACGAGTTGCCCATGTAGGTGAAATTGCAGAATTTGCAGCGGAAGTACTTGGTGTTGCCCTGGCAATCCGGAGTTTTCCGCCCAATTCCAATAAAGGTTCCACCTAAAGTAACCTGTGAACAAAGAATAAGGTCATTTTAGCTCTGCTGTAGATTTAGGCATAGCGCAATGAAGCAGAAGAGAAAGAGAGAGCAATTAACTCATATGCCTCTAAATTAAACAACATCACCATCGTTTTCATTTGTGCGCTTGTACTAACATAATGCCATACCTATACATTCCCGTATTTAGCATTTGTTCATGAAGATAATGTTTTGCACAGCTGAATATATATTCTGTATGAATATTAAACATTTGGAGAAACTGAGGCACAAATCTGCAACATGATCTGAACGCAGACTTCTCCAATAGGACTGTTTCTTCCTTCATGAAATCACTAAATCACCTTATTCATAGAAGATGCAGTAGCCAGTTCCCAAATCCCTAAGCCCTTTATAGAAGCCTCTGCTGAGAGTCTCTATCAGATGTGGAATAAAAGTACAAGCCCTCAGTCTTTTTCTTTCAATACACTCACATGTTTTAATGATACTCATGCTTAAATGCCCAAGAGAATTGCTTTCTAAATACAAGCAAACAAAAACTGAATTTAAAAGAGTGAAGTCACTCTGCTTGGGTCAGACCAATGGGGTCAGACCAATTGGGTATGACCAATTCTTCCAAAATGCATTTCTCTAAGAGCATCCAGAATCCACCAGGAGGCCTTTTAAACAAAGCTATAGCGGCTGATGTCCAAAACAAAGGCAGTTTTCTCAAAGATTACTCAGTGCAGACATTCTCCAAGGAAATCTTAGGCACAGAGTCCAATTTAGTAAAAGAATGATGGAAAAACTACAGTAGAAACATGGCATGTGGCAAAAAAAAAACCCTACCACACCCAAGTCCATGACATCACTAATTAAAAAAAAAAGGTAGGTCTACTTAACTACTCTCATGATCTCTGAGCAAAACGGTCAGCAGGAAGGAAGCGAGGCCTGCGGAGCTTACACTGCTGTGCCGCGTGTTCTCAGAGCAGGCGGGCCTGCCCTTCCCAGGAGTGCACCACACCTGCCCCATGACATCAGGAGAGATTTGCTGTTCCCATGCAACTGGTTTGGAGGCCAAAAAAGGAATCTCTTGACAACAGTGTCACCACTGCTCTACTTCTTCCCCTGAACAGTCAACAATGTACAGCATCCAGAAAGTAATTCCTCTTCACACCCAAAATCCACAGCCAGCTACTCCTTTGCCATCAGCTAGTCCACGCCACTCTATCAGGGACATGGGTGGAAGCTTCCATGTGCCACAATCTCAACTTTTCTGCCAAAGAGATGCCTTAAAGGGAATATAAAATTTCCACAAAGGGTTAGAGTTTCATCCTCCCAACCAGTTAAGTGTATTACTACATTTCTGCAAGATTCAGTTGTCATGCATTAGGCAAATGCTATAATTATTTTTCTTCTCCTCCTCAACAGCTGTGCCACAAGGAAAGCATGTGATCACTGCTCATTCAGTATCACACCATACGGAAAGACTCAGACATACAGAGCATGAAATGTAAACATTTTTAAATGCATATAATATAAATGTCTTTTAGCCATTTAGCTCAGAGAATGAGACACTATCCTTTATATCCCATCAGAACTGAACACCAGAACAGTGAGTCAGTGAGCTACTAAACTATGGTATAATGAACTGCTATGTTGCCTCCAATTCTTTCCTTTTTAAAGAAAGCACAATTCCCATATGTTGCTTAAAACGTTTTCTTAAATAAACTGAAAATTGCTTTCTGTTTGTTTAAGAAACATATCTCAACAGGCAATGGTGAGCTGGAGAGCCCAATACCTAGGATTTAACTGTAATAATATTTTCACTTAAACTGAGACTACAACTTCTGATACCAAGTCATGAATTTGATTTTGAAAATGTGCTTTGGAACATTTGTACTGCAGAGGATATATTGTTTTATTCATTTCATGACTAAAAAGAACTGGAGACAAAACCATACTGAGCCTGATCCACTGACAACAGTCAAATCTGGGTGTGCCCCACAGTACCTGGCACTTGAGGTCTCCATCCACTGCATTAATTCAATGTTCAAAGTCTCAATGTTGTTGAAAGACAACTTAAAGGAAGCATTGATGGAATTATGGTAAACAGAAAATAACAGCAGTTCACCGTGTGATTGCTTCAGTTGCAAGGTGATCTGCTTTTACTCACTTAATTAGTTACATGTTTGTTCAATGCATGCACAGAAAACTGGTTAAAATGCTTTACCTTAAGTGGCGCTAATGACTAAATACATTCATTACTCTTAGCTGTCCATTCACAGAGTCCACAGACAACAAACCTATTTCGCAGACACTCAGTAGATATTAGCTGAAAATTATGAGTGACAATAATCCCTGCTGCTGCTCAGTGCGAATTACTTTATGAATGTTGGAAAAATATTATCAGTACTGCGTTTTGTACAATGGACTGTAAATTGTGACATTCCTGTAACTTCTGCTAATCCTGCTTAGTGGCCTACATAGCAAATTTGTGTCCTTTGCTAATACATCCTCTGCATAAGGAGGGGACAGAATTGAACAAAGTATTCACACACTATTTGTGTTTACCAGTTGCAGTAAAGAGAGGAAAAAGACATATTTTTCAAAGCACTAGACTGTAATTGATTACCAATTATTGGGCTGACATTTCTGTGACTACGCTGCCGCAATTCAAAATAATGTGTCCTAGGAGAAGAGCACGTACGTGAAAGGCAACACAGGGTCATCTTAATGTTATTACACTCAAAAAACATTTTTCATGCATAATAAAACCTACTTAATGCCTCCCTGAGGGTCATCAGGTAAAAAGAACTGAAGAAACTTCCATGCAAAGAGGCTGAGAGAAGCACTTAGAGGAAAATGGTGACGGCATAAACTGAAGCTGCTTCAGCTTTCAGCCAGCCAAATCTGGATGAAGCCTACACATTTGCTGAACTGTTTGGATTCACACAGTCTGCTCAAGTCTTGGCTTGACTTTCAGATTTTTCAGTTACATATCATATCTCTGTGTACAGGCATCAAACTCTTCCAGTGGGTACATAACTGTAGCTATCCTAAATCTTCTGCTCTCTCTGACCTTCTCCAGAAAGAGAAAAAATAAAGGACAGAGAGAAAGACAAAGGAGGAAAATATATATATTTGCTTTATAAATCAATGTCCACATTTGTATGAAATATCAGTAGTGACAGCATCTAGTATTTATTCCCATATTTTATTCTGATTCCAGCAAAGCCTAGTCTGCTGCTTTGCCCTCACAATTATTTTCTTGAGTAGACATTCCCCCCCAAAATGGGGCTTTGGGCAACCTGGTCTAGTGGGAGGTGTCCTTGCCCATGGCAGGGGGGTTGGAACAAGATGATCTCTAAGGTCCCTTCCAACCTGAACCATTCTATGATTCTATGAAAATAAAGCAGAAGAAACCAAACAAAAGCAATGTTAAAACTCTGCAATTCTATTCTAACAGTGGAATCCAAAGCATCAGTTCACACAGCATGGCAGTCACAAATACAGGTAGGGCTTGCACTGGAAATGTGAGAGCACCTCTAAGTCAACAGTTTCTTCAACAAGCACAGAAGAAAATTCATCTTTATAATTATTTTTTTTAAAGCGAACCTAACATACAAAGCATCTGTATGGGCCGGGGAGCCCTGATTTAGTTCTTTCCTTCACTGTCACTTTCTTGTGAGATCCTGGGATTATCATTTACTCCTACAGCACTCAATTATGGCATTATTGTGTTGTACAGACAAAGAGGATTATTTAGAGTAAGTTCTCCATTATTGTGTTTGAGATGGTTGCACTGATATTCTTCAAAAATTGCTCTTTGAGGCCGTGTCTCAGTCAGAGATTAAACTGAAATACATTTCACAATAGCACTCCCTGAAACTCCAAACTCCTAACTGCCAAATTCATCCATTAATGTGGAAAAATATAAAAAATCCAAAAATTCGAGACTAGATTTACCACAAGGATTGAAGTTCACGTGTTAATACAACTAAGCTATCTCCTCACGCACTACCCACATTTCTAAAAACAGGCACAAAGAGGAGAAAAGATAACACAACAGCTGACAATGTTTCAAAACACACTTTCTATAGCATGTTGGCACGTACTATACAAGGCAGTATAACCACACTATGTTTCCAACAGAGATGTCTATATTACCTTAATTATTCAGACTGAAAACAATGATTTCATGGAACCGATAGACTCGGGCAAGGAAAGGTACTTTCAGTTTTATCTTTTTAAAAAAAGTTGTTTTATATATTTAATCTACTCTTGATCCAAACGCAACTCTCTATTCTCCCATTCCCTTTTTGAAGTTCAATCTAAAATTTTATTATGTCAAGGGAGTTTAAAAATATTTTTCTGCTTACAGAAAATTTAAAAAAATGTCAAGGAAGACAACAACAGTCAGCTCCTATAATCATGCCTCACAAAGAAAATGTCACCAGCAGAAACTAGTGGCTCACACTCACATAGGAGATTGAACCCTAAGACTTATTTGCACAGGGAAAATCTGTCTTTGACCCTCGGCATCTGCCACAAATGCTGATTAGAAACTAGAGCAACCATCTGCACCGGAACATTAAATGTTAACAAATCATCTTTTTTGATTATCTGGGTTACATCTTTGGTTGATCAGCAGGTGAAAGGCTCTGGATCCCTTACCAATCTCCTGAGCCATCCAGTCTGCCTTTGCCAATTATTCTTAATCTTCTAATCCTAAAATATTTTCTAATGCTCTTGTTTATTCATTTGCTTTGTGCAATACAGCATCCAGAACATTTTAACCATCCCACACTTACGAAGTTCTTCATGTCATGCAGGCCAGAACAGATTCCTGGCTTTCATGCAAGTTTGTGTAACACCACCCAGCTCTCTAACCTCCAACATGGAGAACTTGTTCACTCTCACTCTCCCTCTCCACATGTAAAACTAGGATAATCTTCAGAGAATATCCACTCTTAAAACCATTTATCGTACTGTGATTAATTTATCTGTAGATAGAACAATGTTGCATAAGTGAGGCAAAGACTCAGGGCAAACTCCTAGCTTTCTGAGCTATTCTTATTTACCAAAACAAGAGAGCATAATGTTGGGTCACACTGGATCACATTCAAGAGAAGTGACTGTTCCCCTCTACTCTGCCCTCGTGGGGCTCCATCTCGAGTACCGCGCCCACGCCTGGGGCTCCCAGGACACGAAAAGTGCGGAGCTGTTGGAGTGCATCCAGAGCAGGGCCACGAAGATGATCAGAGGGCTGGACCACCTCTCCTACGAAGAAAGGTTGAGGGAGCTGGGCTTGCTTAGTCTAGAGAAGAATCCAGGGAGATCTCACTAAAGCCTTCCAGTACTTGAAGGGAGCTTACAAGCAGGAGGAGGACTGACTTTTTAGACGGTCTGGCAGTGACAGGACAAGGAGAAATGGCTTTAAAAGAGAGGAAATTTAGTTTTGATGTTAGAAGAAATTTTTTACTCCGAGAGTGGTGAGGCACTAGCACAGGCTGCCCACAGAAGCTGTGGATGCCCCATCCCTGAAAGTGTTCAAGGCCAGGGTGGATGGGGCTCTGAGCAACCTGGTCTAATGGTCTAAAAGTTGGCAACACTGCCCATAGCAGGGGGTTGGAACTAGATGATCTTTAAGGTTCATTCCAACTTAGGCCGCTCTGCGATTCCATGATTTATTCAAAACCAGTGTATTCTTCTTGATATTTATTCTGATACCATTGAAGTCAGTATGGTTTTTTGACATTAGAATTTAAAAAATTGCAGATTAAGATTTTTGCAATTAAGAGTGTGTAAGGACAATAACAGGACTTAAATGAAGGTCAAGAGACCAAATGTGTAAAAATAAAGAAAGGAACACTAAATCAAGACTTTAATTTGCTAAATAATTCTAGTAGACTAAGATCTAGTAACTTAAAAACAAGTAACCACTCCTTCTATTGTCTCTCTGAATAGATGAAAGTACCAGACAGTTCCTTGGCTACTGTAAACTCACACAGCCTCTCAGACTTGGAGGCAAACTTGCACTGATTTACACCAGAAAGAAACCTAGCCACTTTTCTTTTTTCCCAGCAACTTTAATTTTTGAGCTCTCATCATTTCTGCGGGCTACTTTAGCAGTCTGTATATTTAAATATCTCTGTGACTATTACCAGTCTCATCAACATTCTTCATTAACCAGTCTTCAGCACTACCAGATATCCCTGGCATAAAAAGGAATATTAACAAACAACTTTGGTTTGAAGGCTGTGAATACACATTGCATCAGCTATTCCAAGGAAACTACCCATCCAAATGCTCTCATCTGAAGGTAGACTACTTCCAACCAAAAGAAGGTCATCTCTGTTACAGAGCAAGTGAATGCACACAAGTACATGCACATGAATGTGCATACATACATTTTACCACCACCCATTTCTTTACTAGCCATCATTTCTTAAACCACCTACCTGTGGTTTAAGAGAGCCCACTGACCGAGGTTTAGGAGGTGTGACTCAGGGTGCAAGGCAGTCTCCAAGCCTGATCATGGTCCGGAAATAAGACACAAAACAAACAGGTATGCACACATGCAGGTGTAACACCCAAGACAGTTTTAGTCTTCTCAGCCAGCACGGGTTCATGAAAGGCAGGTCGTGCTTGTCCAACCTCATCTCCTTCTATGACTGGGTGACCAGACTGGTAGATGAGGGAAAGGCTGTTGATGTAGTCTACTTAGACTTCAGCAAAGCCTTCAACACGGTCTCCCACATTATTCTCCTGGGGAAACTGGCAGCCCGTGGCCTGGACAGGTACTCTCTTCTCTGGGTAAAGAACTGGCTAGAGGGCCGTGCCCAGCCAGTTAATGGAGTTAAGTCCAGCTGGCGTCCCGTTATGAGTGGTGTCCCCCAGGGGTCGGTACTGGACCCATCTTGTTTAATATCTTTATTGATGACCTAAAAGAGGGGATTGAGTGTACCTTCAGTAAGTTTGCAGATGACACCAAGNCAGGAAGCATCTGGATGAGGTGCTAAGGGACATGATTTAGTAGCTTAGTGGGTAGTAATGGTGATGGGAGGACGGTTGGACTAGATGATTGTGTAGGTCCTTTCCAACCTTGTGCTTCTATGACTCTATGATACTCCAGGGAGTCCTCAACACAGCCAGCGGATGAAATAGGCCTTTCTGAAACATCATGCCTTCTCACAAGTTCCTGTTTTATGGACAATTCAGCTAAAGTTTGTAAGACCAACAACATAAAATTTGGATCCATTTCTTTATGCATGTGAGGAAAATGAAATTCATTCACAGAAATGTTTCCATTTACTCATATCAAATACGTACGTACCCATGCCATCTTATAGGAAGTCCATTTGAAGACAAAATTAAACTTTAAGAAGGTTTAATTTGTTACTAATAAACAAGTAAACGCTGCACTTACTTAATGTCTCCAGTTTGAATTCTCTCCATATCTCTAAGAGCCACTTTGCCAAAACTGCTAAAAATGCAGCAAAAACCCTAAAAATGAGAAGGGGTGTTGATTACATCTGCACCTCTACAAACCCCCCTTCAGATTTTCGAGTCTTGCCTTCTCAGTTTCTCACTCAATCAAACTGCTAATATAGGAGTAGAGAATAAAAACCAGAAGCTACTAGTAATTAAACCACTGGATCTCATTCACCTGAATTCTAGTTGGGCCAGACTTTAATTATAAGTTACATTCCTAGCCACACACTTCTAATGTGAGAACAGAAAAGGTGCTGGATTTGATATATTATAATCCAGAACATTAAAAATCACACACGCCTGTTTGTGAAAGCACATGAAGCTCACCACTTATTCACAAAGGGGAAAATCTGAAGAGCTTTATATTGTGCGCATCAGCGCTTCTGCCACTTTGTAGCACACTGAGCAGCCTGGAAGCTGGACATCCCGAAGTGCTCTCAGTAGCTATGAAAATCCTGGAAAAGTTGTCACTCGTATTCATACAGGACATAGAATTAGGCTGAGCAGTATAGGACAACTCTTAATAGTACCAGATATCTAGAATTTTAAAACAAAAAATCTGCTGCCAAGCTCTTATTAGTCAATGGGATAGCAATTAGCTAATGTAATATACTCTTTTTTTTTTTCCAGGGCTCACTGGAATACAATCAAGAAATTTTCAGATAGCTTTTATTAATCCATAGCTTTTCTGAAATTTCTCGTCTTAAAAGCCACAATCACGCCAGTATCTAAAACCATGAAATAATCACAATGAGAGTGCTGAATTAAAAAAAAAACAAAAACATTTTTTAGTCCTTTCAGACTGCATGTCAGAGGAGGAAGATGAGACAACAGGCCTGAGAGCGAGGGCCACGCAGAGCAGGAAGCTCCGCGGAGGCAGCGCACACAATGTGGAGCTGCCTGGAGCCAGCCATAAGAAATGCTGAGCACTGCAGTATGCCTTTAATTCACGGCTTCAGGAATACACTTTTCCCTTGGGATACGCCATCTGAAACCCTCACCTGAATGCAGACATTTCTGTCCTTTCTTTGAGGGACACTGTTTTCTTTTAAAACATATCGGGAAATGGAGTCATGCTCCCTTTTATACAATAGCCTAATGGCTTGAACACTTGTTCAGGAAACAGGAAAAGTAGGCTCCTTTCCTTGCTCTGTCAGAGGGCATTCTAGCCCATTTCTTCTCCCTCACAGGACAATGTCCTATCTTTTGCTATAAGCCATCTGGAAAGCTTATAGCAACTTAGCTTATAGCAACTGTCCAATCTTTCTTCTTAAGCCATCCCACTCACTACTAACAAAATCTGGGGATGGAAAAAAGACTCCTGGCTACAAGCTAGCCACCTGCGCGTGTACAGACCTTCCCATACCTGACATTAGAGTCATCAGATCAAACACAGGAGAACTAATCATACAGCAGCAAAGCAATAGTTTTCAGCATCATAGCTGTTAACTTAGTCAGATGAATGATACTTTAGTCTTTAGATCTGGCCTGAAGTCCACCGCTTTAGTCATGTACACAAAGCCACATGTAGGCTAAAATATCCAGCAAGATTAAGCTGCCTACAGAGATGAATTAATTCACTAAATGTGAAGACAAGATAGCGAGTGGCATCAGCAAAAGGTGATCTGTTGAACTCACGACAAATACAAGGGCTTCTCCGAAAGTAATGCCTCCTATCCTACTGTGTTGGGCCATGATGTCAGAGGCAGATGGTGGTGGTATAGCAGTAGAGGTTGAAGTTTCCCACCAATACTCCATTACATGTTGTTGCTCTGCAACAGGTGGCAGCAGAGGAGCAGCCTGACAAAAAGGCATCTGACATGGAAGTGCGGATGAAGCAAAAGTGTGGAACTGAATGCCTCCATGCAGAAGAAATGGCATCCACTGACATGAACTGATGCTTGCTGAATGTTTCTGGAGACCAAACAGTGGATGTGAGCACAGTGAGGCAGTGGGTGGTGCATTTCAGCAGTGACAACAGCAACATGAAAGACAGGCCACATTCCGGATGGCCATGCACAGCTGTCAGACCACGAAATGAAGAGTGTCTTCATCAGCTCATTCACACAAGTTGGAGGATTACAACCAGGGAACTGTGTACGGAGCTGAACATTGGCTTCAATGCATCGGAAACAATGGTGGCAACATTGGAATATCACCAAGTTTATACCAGGTGGGTCCCATGAATGCTCGTACAGTAGGAGAAAGAACACCGTATGCAAGTTTGTCAGCACCTATCGAACCAATACAAGGCTGACCACGACAGTTTCCTGGATCCCATCATTACTGGTGACAAGAGGTGGTGTCACCACTACAAACCAAACTCAAAACAGCAGTCCATGGGGTGGCAATGTGAATTCCCCATCAGAAAAAGTTCAAGATGCAGTCTTCAGTGGGTAAAATGATGCGCACAGCCTTTTGAGATAGGAAAGGGATGATTCTCCTGGATTTCCTGAAACCTAGACAAACCATCAACTCTGACCAATGTAGTCACCACGATGCTGATTAAGCTAAGCCTGAACTTCCAGAGTCAGGCCAGAGAAGACATCCTTTCTCTTGCAACACAATAACACCAGGCCTGATAGCAGTTTGAAGACTGTGGAACATATTGCCAATCTTGGCTGGACTGTCCCGTCACACTCACCATACAATCTGGATTTGGCACTTTCTGACTTCCACCTGTTCAGGCCAATGAAAGATTGACTGTGTGGGTAACATTTTACTAGCAATAACACCATCATAGCAGCTGCGAAACAGTGGGTCACCTTCACTGGTGCAGGCTTTTACAAGCACAGCTTGCAGGCTGTTGGTCATTGCTGCTCAAAACACAAAGGTAATGGTGGAGACTTTGTTGAAAAATAGTGTTTTNGATAGCAGTTTGAAGACTGTGGAACATATTGCCAATCTTGGCTGGACTGTCCCGTCACACTCACCATACAATCTGGATTTGGCACTTTCTGACTTCCACCTGTTCAGGCCAATGAAAGATTGACTGTGTGGGTAACATTTTACTAGCAATAACACCATCATAGCAGCTGCGAAACAGTGGGTCACCTTCACTGGTGCAGGCTTTTACAAGCACAGCTTGCAGGCTGTTGGTCATTGCTGCTCAAAACACAAAGGTAATGGTGGAGACTTTGTTGAAAAATAGTGTTTTGTAGCCGAGAATTTGCTCTATCCAATCCTGTTATTGTGCTCTTTGTATCTGTTGTAGTTTCCGTGGAAATAAATGAGGCATTACTTTCGGAGCAACCAGTGCATTATTCTGATAACAGCAATAAAGCTGTGAACACATTCTCTGGGAATTCAAAGATATGCTAGAAACTGTGTTCTAACATCTATACAGGAAAGAAAGTCAATCTCCCAGAAAACATCTTAGTGAACTTCCAATCCTACTGAATTTATTGTAACTCAATGAAATAAAAGCCTCTGAGGAAGAAAATGAGTGCAACAAATACAAGAGAATTTCAAAACTAAATCACATCTTCAGAGAAGACAAAGGAATTTTGCTTGATTAAATATTCAAATGAAATTCAAATCTTCACAGTAGTAAAGCCACAAACCTTGGATAATTTACATGGTTCTCAACCAAATCTTATTTAACCACTACAAAACACAGTACCAATATTTTTGAAGCTGGACATGATGAGAAGCCAACTATGTATCCTCACTGTTTTGCTCACTGCAGTACAAGAAACCCTAAAACCTGTGTTTAGTATCATCGTGGGGTTTTCCATCACAGATTTTACTCCTGCAGCATAAGTCCAAAAATATTTTTATCAAAGCAGACACATTCCTACCTATCTGCAGATAGGATATAAGATGTTGGTTTGCTCTGCATTCAGACATTTCTTTGTTTTTGTTATGAATGCAAACTACGATGCTCAAGAGCACACCTCACTAGCGCAGATCTTCCTATACAGTTGTCTCCAGCTGACTGCTGCGAGCCAGATCAAAGTCAGTCATCTTCATCCCCCGGCTTCCGCACCCAGCTCCCTGGCCTGAGACTGTAAATCTATCAATACCTTCCACCCCAGCTACAACAGAATAGTTTGTTAAGTGCAAAGGGATCAATAAATCAGACCTTCAGCTCAGTCAACTATTATTTCAAGTTAATTACAAGGGATTATTTTACTTTAGCCTCACAGCTATACAAAATAATAATGTTTAGGTGAACCAATTCTTTGGGTTCAGTTCCCTCTCCCTGTTACACAGGAGTCTGAACCAATTTTAACTACAGCTCCAATCAGTGTGATTCTTCGTTGCTGCAGGAGTTGCCAGACGTTCAGATGTCTGAGAAAAATCCCCTCCAAAATGGACATAGTAGCAACATAAACATGTGTGGGTGCAAAGGGGATTTTCAAATGTTCTTTTACTGTGTTTATGAATCTCACAAAGCTGCTCTGTATTGAGAGTGGGGGAGGAGAAAGCATAAAAATATTAATCAGTTACTTATCTTCTGACATGTTCTGGATCAACATCTGGTGCATGTGCAAGTGATGAAGTATGGCAGTTGGCACAAAAGCTTATTTAATCTTCTCTTCCCAAATTGGGCAGGGAAAATTAGCACTCTTAAAAATTAAGTTTCCAGATCCAATTTTTTTCTTTAAAATAAATTGCCAACATTGTATAGGCTGTCTGTTCTATTTTGGAAAATGTTTTTCGTCTGAGAAAAGACTGATCTTAAGTAGATTATCTATGAGCTGTTTCCTACCGCTTTTTGTCTTCTCTGCAGTATCTTACTGCCAGGGTTTAGTAGACAAGTATAGTCTAGGTTCAGCTGTTTTATTTCTACTTCTATCAGCTCAAACAGAGATAGCTCTCACATCTGTTTTATTTCTGAAAGCGCTGCATAGGAAAAGTGTCCAGCTCATTCTAATCAAGCATAAACTTTCCTATAAATAACTAAGGACCTAACGAAACAATTGTTTGGAGGAAATGAAAGTGTGTTTAGAAACTCAAATTCCTCTACACTGTATGCCTGAGCTGTTCCAGTTTGAATGTCTTCCTGACAGCATGGATCAGTTGCTCTAAGATGCCGTCCCCGGAGTCAGCAAACTGAAACTATAGCAGGAAATCCAGGCATTAACATCATACTACGTGCTAATTATAAAACATCATTTCACATTCTGACATTATTCACTTCTAACCTCTTTTAACTAAATCACATATTTGCTTTCTAATCACAGTTTGACAGGAGAGAGTGTCTGACACGAGAAACCAAAGTGATCTTTTAATAAGACAGCAGTTCAAAGATTGCAGCTTTTAGGCATTGTAACAACCTTAGTTTGATTTGCTGCTCCACAAAGAAGTTGTAGTTTCTGAAAAAAGAAGAAAAGTTTAAATAATTTTAAAAGCTTCAAGTTCCTGACTTGTGTTCCTGTTTCGGGTTCTTACTTGAAGTTAGGTATTAGTCATCTTAACCTGGTTTGCAAAATCTCTTTCTTATAGCCACAGCCTCTGCAAGCATTATTAAATGTTTTTCATCTTCTGTAATTTCTTTTAAACACAACCTAGCATTGCGTCTGCTGATTGCTACCAGGTCAGACATCATGTCCTATGCAAACATGCTCTTGAAACTGGATGGACACTTGAGCATGTTTTGCATGCAAATTTTAGTACTGACTTTTTTTCTTAGAATCTGAATCTTTTTATCACTAAGTACGGAGGTATTCCACAACATCTCTTAGCTCAGTCATTAAAATCAAAATAATTTTAAATAAAATAATTTTTAAAAAAGCCACACCAAAGACCTTTCCCCACAACTTGAATATTAACTGATAAGAAACTAATAGAGACTTCGAGAAAAAACTTCTGACTCCACTTTTTTGTGGTAAAAATAAGATTTCTTTTCTACAGCAGTATCTGAATTGCAGTTTTTTCAGTGCTCCCAATTAGATGAGAAAATGACTGAGGCAATACTCCCTTCCTTGCAGGCTCACTAATGTGAAGGACACTGTGCATTGCAGTTACTCTTAAAAATGTTTTAAATACCCATTGTGTATCTTGTTTATCTGGCACTAGACAAATTTAAAGCTGCCAAGACTTGTCACTTATTTTATCTTAATAAAGAACCAATAAGCCAAATCTTGACTCCCAGCAGCTGATAATTTAGGATTACATTTTTAATCTCCAGCTGCTGTCTTTTGTCTATCTGGTTGTTATTTTTCATTATTATTTTCTATTTTCTCTCCATGACAGCAAATCCTTCAGATATGATTACCAATGCAGCAATGTGCCTGCTTGCTGAGTATGATCTTTTACTATTGATTACCACAATGACTAAATCTCACACAGAAATATCACTGGTCAGAAGGCCAAGTACTTCTCTACCGTACAAGATTCTAAGCAGACCTGCAGCAACCCTGGCTGTTCTTATGACCCAAACAGTTCATAAGGCTTAAGCAGGTTACATAAAATACTTTAACTGCGTAGGTAGGAGAGGCTTTGCAAACAACCGACTTTGCAGCCTGAGAAGGCAGTTAGCAGAAGCGGGGAGACTGGAAAATACAAACCTGCACATCGTAAGTCCCATTTAATAAGACAGGCCTCTGGGAATTGATGTCCTGCAGCACCCCCGAAAGCACAGTGCGGTTGACTTTCTGGAAGTCTTTGGAGTGGCTGAATTGCACCATGTTGTGGAGAGCCAAAATTTTAGTGTCGAGCTCAGCATCCTGCCTGGTGCGGTTGTGCAGTCCTAGGTGGTACTTGCGGAAGTGTTTGATGAGATCTGTGGGGTCGTTCCCGTAGTAACCATACCCACAGATGTTGCATTTGAAGTCCTGAAGCTCTGGAGACAGAGGCGCCGTATCTGGGTTATCGTTTACCAACAAATCTGCTTTAGATTTGTTCAGTCTTAAACCCCCATCTGAAGGCACTTGTGGGTTTTTTGAGGCCATGGGGACCGGGCTTGAGCCTTGGCCATCAGTTTGACCACTTTGCACTTGCACTGTTTCATCTGAAGCTTTTGGCGACATCTGATGCTCCTCATTTGTCTCCGCTGCATCTCCTGACGGGGCACAGACCACATCTTGGGTGTCATCTGCATCTGATTTCTGAGGAGACTTCAAGGGCTCACAGATTCCCCCAACAGCTGGAGATGAGAAAGCCAGCATATTTCTGTCTGTCACCTCATCATGAGGGAAGGATGGAACATTTCCTCCCTTATTGTGGCTTTCATAATTGAAGCCAGCCTTTTCACTCAGCACTGAGCTTTTCAAGTCCTTTTTAATGCTGGAAGATGGCTCTTGGACATGCGTGCAAAGCTCCTCCTTGCTATTCGACTCTGCCGCATCACCCTGGTCAGTGTTTTCTTGCATCTGCTCTGCGGAAAATTCTTTTTTCCTTCCAGACTCTTCACTTTCAGTACCTGTAGACTCAAGGGTCTGTACCTCACCTTCACTAGCAACGTTTCTTAGAGGGGGGTTCTTTTTCCGGACCATATCTACCACAGAGAAAAAAAAAAAAAAAAAAAAAGAAGCAAAAAAAAACCCTATAGAATTATTCAAGACACACAACAGATTATAAACCTAGCACTTTACTTAAAGCATTCTGAACTATACAAATATATCAAATTTTCAGAAAATTTTTGTCAAACATTTTTAGTCTACACAGCAAACTGGAACTTTGTACTAAAAAAAATGGTCACACGAGACTGAACTCAGCTAAGAGAACCTTAAAGCCTACAAGAACACTGCCACTGCAGTGAATGAACCACAGGTTTCATCTTTTCTGAAGTTAGCAGTCTGACAGAATATCAAACAAATGTTTCCTTTAAAATAATTTAAAAAAAAAAAAAAGAGAAGAGGGAAAATAAACTTTGTAGTCTAATGTCCATATACTGTACAAATACATACAATGTAGCATAGAGAAATACTCCTAAAAGACACAGTCAGGAGCCATTAAGTTATTATAAAGGAGATAGATTTAGGAGAGTAAGCAACTTTGAGGTTTCAGAGAAAGTATTTTTCCTAAGCAGGTATCAGTTTCTCTAAAGCGAAGAGCTCCCCCTTGTACTGCCCATAAACTTCAAACAGGATTATATGGATATTCTAGAGTCTGGCCCCGCAGTCCATTATTCATCTAATTAGTTCTATTTGCCAAACAAAGAGAAACTAACTTTATTAGGAAGCCCGTTGTCAATAAAATTTTACAGGCCTGGATCCAGACATTTGACATGGCTCTGTTGCTGTGTAGGGATCTACTGGAGAACACCTGGAACCCACATGGATCCCGGCAGCCAACCCCCTCTGCTCAGCCCTGCTTCCAGACAGGGCCACTGCTGCTGACTCCGCAGGCACGCCTGCCGCGTCCACTTAAGAGAGCTCGGAGAGGACAGTGATGAGGAGCAGAGAGAAAGAAGCAGTCTGCCACCAGGGAATTAGCTGCTAGCTGAGCACAAATAACCAGAATGAGCAGGTAGTAGGCCAAATTCCTGATGCACTACATATCTTCACCTTCCCCAGCCTACTTGGAAAAACATATGTATGAAACGTCCCTGCACTCTCCACTGCACGGTTCTGGATTTGATATTCACCACCAGCTGCTTTGATCCATTTGTGTTCACATGCTAGCTATGGGCAGAAGACAGATGTGCTACAACTTCTTCTATGCTCTTATCTTTGCCAATGCTGTATACAATGATGGATGCTTCTCCTAGCCAAATTGCGTGTGGTCCGGTGGCAGCCGCCTGCAGAACCACACACGAGATGCGAGCTGCAGACTGGAGCCCCAGCCCCGTTCCCAGGCCAGTCGCTGCTGGGCGCGTGCAGAGGCACTATATATATGTGTGCGTGTATATATATATTGCTCTGCAAAGGGAGGACCACCTGGTGATTCTGGGAGCAGCACTGATGCACTCCAAATGGTGCTAAATCCAGACCTTTGAAAGCCGAGGATGACCTTCTCAAAACAGTACTCTGAGAAGTACGGCTGGGGATGGAGGTTAAAAATAAAAGAACAGGCGTCTGTACATCCTCTTATTTACATCTGCTCCACATGAAAGGGCACTGTATGCTATGTTGATAAAAACAGACAACTTCTTAGGGGAAGTGTTCAACTTGTGTCTTGGGCTGGCTCTGTTGTCTTTGTGGTTGAGCCGATCCACAGGCAGCATGGGCTGCAGAGAGATGGCTTTCACACGGAATGCCAGCTCCTATTACAGACATTTTGACACTCCGTGTGGTCCTAATAGGTTTCTCAAATGTCTACTGAGATTCCTCATTGAAGAAGGCACACATGCTTCGGAACCAAGAGCCTCCTCCTCTGTATGTCAGCCACACCTACCAGGATATGTATGCACCGAGTTTTACTGTTTTTTTCCCAATAACTTCTGAACCATGAAGTCACTCAGAACTAAGAGAAAAGAAGGATTTCCTGCTGTGCTAAGAGAACTATTACAATACAGACTCAGCCTACTAAAACAGCATACACACATATATAATTCTAGGTATAAAGATAGTCCTTTCAGCATTACTGCTTCTATGCAGGAATTCATGAATGCCCTTGGTTAACACACACTAAAAGTATTGGTGGGGATCTCTGGTAGGTGTTCATCTAAGTCTGTATTTTACTTCTTGGAACCTGGTGGCAGAGCTCAAACCATTTTTAAAATAACTACTGGTTAAATGCACTTCATGCCAGCGAGAGGACAGAAAGAGGAGCCTAGACTGTGTGCAAAGAAAAATCAGAATCAAGAAAGTAAACATCGTGGCTGTTACCTCGGTCAGAATTAAACAAGACTGAATGCAATGTTTTAAAATGTTTTTGTTACAGATATTTTTGGCAGATAAGGAAAGTTTAGAGATTTTGCTATCTTCATAGCAACTGACAGAAGAGAGTCAGAGAGAAGGACAGAAAAAAAAATCCCTATAAAGCAGAGAAAAGAAAAACCTGGACTGTATACAGTCTAAGTAGACAGTACTCCAGATTTAGATACTTTAGCTCAAATTCTCCTGATGTATCTGTAGGTCCATCCGTTTTCTCCTCCACGGAGGAGTAAAAAGTCTGCCGAACAGATTCATGCAGTATTCTACGCTTAGGGAATGAAAAGGAAGAAGGCAACATCGATTTAAAAATTGATTGAATTGAAAAGTATTCTCCTTCTTTTTTCCCTTTAGGTTTTGAAAAATCATCTGTCATTTATTTGCTTGATATTCACTCAAGGAGACAGTAAGAAAAGACGCTATTTTTTTGTTGCTGAAATTCCATCACTATCATTTTTCAGAGACAGATTATATAAACAAAACTACATTTGCAATACTCCTAAATCGAAGTAACCATCCCCTAGCAAGTCATAAGTTAGATACAGAAAGAATATAGCCACTCTGAAATTATTATCTCTACGACAAATAACAGATTGCACAATGTTTTATTGTGTGCCAAGAACGTTTTCAGTTAACAATTTCACTTGAAAAAATGGATCACATACTTGTAAAATCATACCCAGCATTGACTTCATAAGGCATGTGGCTTTAGAGTGCTTTTTACAATTATTAATTCTATTAGTCAACTAGCAGGCGGGCTAATGCAATTGTCTTAGAAGATGCACGGAAGACACAGAAGACATTTTGAGAGCTGATCTGTATATCTGCAAAACAAAACAAAAAAAAAGGTTTTCCTTCCTAAATTATGTATTCAAAATATGCTTTTTACTTTAAAACATTGTTATGCCTATTGTACATTCACATGCATCTATTAGTGGGCACTACACAAATAGTGGCTGTTGTTCTCTACTTCTTTTAAGCATGAGAAATACCACAGCTGCCTTCTCCTTAGACAGTCACACACATGCACACAGAGAGAAAGCAAGGCAAAAACTCTCTCAGATGTGAAGTTCATCAAAAAGTGAGTTTAAAATAAGTTTAAAGTAGATGTTGAGCAAAGTAAATACCGTAGAAAAGTGCATTGAAAATTCACATATACTAACAGATATTGAGTATTTATTGTAAAGGGACTGGGCTACAAGGGAGTGGAAATGGCATACAAATAACTGGTTCAAATCCAGGTTCTGCTGTCAGCTACCGAAAGTTATCAATCTGCTGACTGCCTAGAGTCCCAGTTGCAATGAATTTAGTGGTATTGGTTTAGTTGCTAGTGGGCAACCAGCCACATCTCAAAAATGCCATCACAATAACCAGCAAGATTCCTGGTTGTTCAGCAAAGAGGCCAACTGCTGAACAGACACTAGGACTGAACCACCTTTTCATCGCTGGAGATCGTGACGTTTCCAAAATAAAAGTAAAAAACTGACTAAGCCTGATGTAAATGAAAAAGACGTCTTGAGCTGTGGGAGCTGTGCGCATGTCCTGGGCTGCAGAACTCATCTTTGGGCTCCAAAATCCAGGGTTTAGTATCTCGTATTCCTTACACTGAAACTACCCATAAGCCATGTGGGTTTGTTTTACTTGATATGATCATCCTCAACTATTTTCAAGTAGAACTAATACTGACAAGCTATATATAGTTTTCCCCAAAACCAGCCAAGGCTACCCTCTCCTGTATCTGACAGATATGAGACTTTTCTGTTTACAGTTACATCAGTTTGTACCCGAAAGGAGAAGGTGGAATCTTCTACTAAAACCAGTTTGTAATTCAGAATAATGAATTACCTTAGTGACTACCACACTTGTATTAAAAAAGAAAACAAAAAAGCTAATTCTGATAAGTAATAGTTTCTCCTGCGTGGTGAGGACAATGGCTAATTATCTGCTGATCATCAGCTCTCACAATGGGTCACTGTTGCTACTCATTGCTTTTACTGAACATGATGACTTGTCATCAAAGGCTATTGCAACAGTGGAGCTGCTGCCTTCTGCTTGCTCTGCAGGTTTCGATCAGGTCTTAGTCATATTCTCTTTTTAACAGGTCTGAATTTTGTGATATGCCACTAATATTTGCACCAGTCTACCAACAGAGAACTGAGTCGAGGGTCTATGAAGTGATGTTATTAATCAATATGCTGCAGCACCAAGCTAAATGAAAATACACATTTATATTCAACGGGCTCAAGTAGGGCCTCTTCGTCAAGGGATAGTAAAATTAATACTTTTACACTCATATATTTTACACACCCCCACACACATATATAATACACATACAACGCTTAAACATCAATCATTTTGCCAGAATAATACAGCAAAAAATCATTAACTCTCAGTGTCTCAGCTTAATATATGTCTAATACTTACCTATCTCACAGGAGTGTTGTGAAGCTTAATTAATTAGTGACTGTAAAGCACTTTGTGATTCTCTAATGAAAGGTGCTACATAGCACAAAGTATTATTAAAATCATTAGGACCACAAAAAAGCCCTGTGGAATTCCAGCCTACACTGTCTGTTGGGGTTGGGAGTGATCTTATTATTAAAAGGAGACCGTCAAAGTAATTTTCATAATTTTTTCAAGATCTTTTTTCCCCCTTTTGCTGTTGCGATAGCATGTTAGTAGCTAGAAATGTAATCTTATCATCTTAATAACATACACTCATGTAGTTTGTTACTGCAGGGCTAGAGAAGAGAACAGGCTTTTTGGCACTCATCTGGCTTTCCCTTTTAAGAAAAAAAAAAAATTGAGAGACATATTTTGACACCTTCCCACACTCCACCCCACCAGGACAGCTGATCATGTGAGATCACAGGATGCTCACCAGAGCCGCATGGGAAAATGCCGCTGTGGTTTTAATTTCTTTTTTTTTTCTTCACAGGAAAAAAAAAAGAAAAAAGAAAAGAAAAAACAAGACACAAGACAAAACCCAGCTTATTACACATAATATTATACACTTTGGCTACAAAGACTGTCTGCAGTGCTTTATATAAAATACCCTTCAGCATTCAAAGTGTCTGCTTCTATCCCAAAAAGCCCTAACCCATCCCGAGCCCGTACCTCACCATTCTCTCCCCTCTCTCTCCAACAACAGAGCAGCTGTAAGGAACGGGGCTCTAAAGCCAGAAATCTCCTGTCTTGAAAGAGAATTTCCGCGTGCTCCCTGTGCAGCCCTCAGCACAACCAGAGAGCAATAAGCCCATCAGGACAGCCCAAGTACAAAGGCTTGTGCCTCTTCTAGTTTAAGTGTTTTAAAAATTAATAATCATCATCATCTATAAATGTACTGGATAATCTAGGTGAAACCGTCCTACGCTGTCTCTGCTGAAGGTTACTGAATGTGCTCCCCGTTTTCCCTGAGATGCAAACTACCCCAGACAGAGACACAGCGGTGCAGGAGCGGGCAAATCTCCCAACTTAATCTTTGTCTGCTGAGACGAGAGGGGAAGAAAAAAAGACTTTTTGGGTAAGGAACGTAAGAATCACGCCTTAAACCACGGGATGGAGAACAAGCTTAACTACAAGCAACTCCTTCTTCAAGCAAGGCCTCTTCCCCAGCTTCTTCAAACACATCACACAGCAGGCTGTAAGACCGGGGACACCATGGTGCTAAGCAACAGCAATTAATTGCTAAGTGCTTATTAAGCTATATATCTGTTTTTCTACAAGCCAGTCTTTCCTGCCTGTCATCGATCAGAGCAGAAAACGCTTCTTCACAACAGTAAAATCTAGCAGGATCAAACGCTTTGTCAAAATCAACTTGATATTCTGTACTCTGCACTCTCCACTGAAACCATGATAGCTTCATCAATCTAGAAAATGCAAGGAGAAAATCATTCCTTGTAAGTCTTACAGTTCTATAGCAAAATGCTGCTGTGCTACCACCTCCCCCCTCCTGCAGCATTTTCAGGCCCTTCCATGCGGTCCCTGATCACCAGCTCACCAAGAGCTTTTTGCCTTTTTTTTCAGCATTTTTATTTTTTTACAAGAAAGAAACAAATGGGGGGAAAAAAAAAAAAAAAAAGCTGCATTCTGTTGAAGAGTGCTCACTCCTATTTAAATTTTCTTTCCCAACTCTGATCATTCTCAAATCTCTACAGGTGCACTTTTGGACATCTTAAATCCTGTTCAGCTACAAAGCGTCATCACCTTCAAACAACTCTCATCAAATAAATCTCTTTATTAATTCACAGCAAATTAATTCAAAATGATCTTTTCCATTACCATATGCTTCAGAGCACAGCACATTATTAGTAGTCATCTAGTCACTGGAATAAATCTAATCTTTCTATGCGTATAAAACAGCCACTTGCTCATTTCAGAGAGTTTAGGAGAGGCATTTCAAAATAGATTGTTTGAACCTACATCCAGGCACTCCGTTCACTTGAAGCTCCCTACCAGAGTAATCATGCAGACACTTGCAGGAGAAAGAGAAGCCAAAAGATGATTTGTCTGAAGAGGCAATGCAGAGTGGAATATTAGAGTATCTGGTACCCAAAATCAAGAATTACAGAATTGCTTCTCCTCCTGCGCGTGCCCGAGCACAGCAGTTTGCTGCCTGTATGTATTATCAGCTTGATGCAGAGAGCTTGCTGCCAGCAGACCGCTGGATTTATCCATCCAGAACATGGGAATCTGAGAGGGCAAAGATCTGCTTTGCCTGAGCTTTCAACCCAGCATCTAAAAGCATTCTATTTCATGACAACCTGCTAAACTTTGGAAAACCTTGTAAAACAGGAAAATTAATACCAATGCCTTTTTGTGGGTAAATGAAAGGATTTACAGAGCAAGATGCAAAAACCAGGGTGTTTCAGGCGACTTGCAGGTGAGGTTCTTAGACTGGGACTAAACCCAGTTCCTCATGACTTCCAGCCCCACATTCCTCCCCATATTTCAGCAGAGAGAGCTTCAACTTGGCACTTGGCAAAGGACCAAGATCCTGTAATTTAATAAGGTACAGAAAGAGCACCTTGCGCAAAAGTCTAAATGCTCCCATTTATCATGACAGTTATGGGATAAGCTGACATTTTATTTGTATGTAAATTAGTCTCCAAAACAGCATAAAAAGCCATACTTTCAAAGAATATTGTGTCTTTGTTTCCCTGCTCTGCACTTATCTAAACTCAGCTTTGTGTATTAAAAGTAGTTTAATTTTTATGTATTGATGCTGCTTTGCATGCTTCCCAATCTGTTGTTACTGCACTGCAGGGAGAACTCGGCCTGATTTGCTTACTGCAATGAAATAACTGACTTCTGCCAGGACTGACACCTCCTAGGAGAGCTCTGACATCCTCACTGAATCTTCTGGTTATTCTATTAATTTGCAGTCATTACACTTTATAGGATTGCAGAGCACTCCCTATTAGATCAGAGCAGAGGTCCATTTTGCCTGGTGTTCTGCCCTGGAGAGCAGCCAACACCAGATCCTCCAAAGAAGGTTCAATGCCTTTGGACAGACACAGAATCGCCTACCTCTGTGAAAAATAAATCGCTGCTAATCCTCAACACTCAGACAGTGGCTTATTTTCTGAAGAGTAAGAAGGTTTATATCCCTTAATTATCTCTCATTTGTGTTCTACGATTTGCTGTTAAATAAGTCTGTACATCCTCACTTCCAATAAAAGTATCCAGTGTCTGTCTGAATGTTGTGACGATTCTGCTATCAGTGGTATCTTGTAGCTCTGCATTCACAATCTAATTATGCACTAATATGAGCAAATATTTTGAATTTGATTCTTTCCAGTGCTGTTTCCTTTCAGTCATGCACTACCGAAGATCCTCCGGGCTGCCGGTCCATCTATCACATCCCCCTACTCGTTCTGTCCCTCTGGTAGAAAAGCACTCTTTCCAAACTCTTCTGGAAGGTGTGGCGATCTCCTATGTTTCAATGCTTTTCTGCCTGAGTAAACACGATGTTCTTATTAATCCAAATGTCCTTTGAAGACAATGGGAGCTTAGGGTTTGCAAATGACTCAGAACTGAATCGAGTTGAGCGTGTTGGCAGACGCAAGCACAGTGCTATGCTAAGATGAAGAGTGAGGAATGAAGGTGACCTGGCTCCAAGGCAGGAGCAACCAGGTATAGCTACAAGTGATTCACTCCTTCTTTTGCATTAAGCATACAAGGGGCTGATCCTCATTTCCTTGACACTAATGGAAAAAACCCACCTAACTTTGAGAGAGGCACGACTGAGATGAACAGTTTCCTTCCCTGCTAGGTGAGGTTCACAATATGCAAGAAAGAAGACATCGAAGTTCTTTTGCCCAAAACTTCATTCAAATTGTACTAAAAAGTATTTAGGAGAAGAGGAGCAGATGAAACAGAGAAAGAGTATGATTTTGGCTACCATTCTAGAGAAGTTCAAATAATTTTATTTCCAAGTAGAGGCGGGGGGTGGGAAAGACTGAAGGGTTGAAGTTTCAGCTGGATCAAAACTACAAAATGGGAAGACTACAATCTGGACCTGAAACAGCAATATTAGATCATCACCGGAGAGGGCATTATTGCAGTACTTTTCCAACCAGACTAGAACCAAGACGAACATGAGCTTGCAAAAACGTCCTTTAAAAAAAAAAAAAAAAATTGGCAAGGGTTTCTAGACACAAGTTACATAGGTAAGATAGGGCAACCAAGGGCAAAAGGAGTTGAGCCCATGTACATCAAAGCAGACTTTGGCTTCGGGTACCTATCCAAGCTGAGCCTTCAAAGGTTCTGATGTTCCCCTATTGTTTAGCTTGAATCTTGTCTAAGCTTGCTCAGGAGAACCCACATTCAAAAGTATGGGAGAAGGGAAAAAGAACACACATTTTCCAAACAGTGATTTCAAAACAAAACAAAAAAATGTAAATCTACATGCTGCAGGGTAATACAGGTAAGCGTGGCTAGCTATTGTTGCTCCATGCTTTTCAATTTCCATATATTAGCATTCATTGCTGACATTATTAAATTCAAAGTTATTTGGATGCTTTGATCAGCAAATTGAATCTTGAGTCTATATATGATGTACCTATATTCACGTAAAGTTTACAAAACTATTGTTATTTCCCTATCCTAACTCTTCCCCCCGACATGCTGTCAGTTTCCATATATCCCACAGTCATACATTCCAAACACAGACTATTTTATTTAGTAATATATTCAAGAATTTAGATAAAAAGAAAAGCAATGGAAAATGTTTGGCAACGGCTATATAAACAGTTTTTGTACATTTGTGTTGAATCATCCAGTAAACTCTCATCCTGATATTCCTGTGACAGATAAAACTTTCATCACCAATACACCCTCGTGACTTGGAGTCCGGAACACAGGGGGATCTGTACTACCAACTCTGATATCTTTCACGTCTATCACAAAAATTAACATCACATTAAATTTAAGCGAGTCAGATTTTGGCACTGATTTTCCACTCGGCACAAGTAACCTCACTCTCCATTGTGAATGGGGGAGAAACAACAGCAGTGGCAACCACAACAAAAGAGTGGATTGTGTGTTCTCCACACAAAACAGAAAGCTGTGCCTATTCAAGAAATCTTGGCTTCTTGTCAGAAATCAGAGAACTGACGTTGCAGCCCAGGATCAGCTCCAGCCAAATCAGTGGTGAATTACCTTGCCTCTGGAAGCATCCCTGTTACCTAGGAAAGGATCTCTGTCGCAGCACAGATCATGTGGTCCCCAAGCTAATTCCGAAACATTGAGCCACTTTCTTAAACAAAAAAATGACCAATGCAACTGAAAAAGGATTCACTGTGAGTGACTTGTCTATTGTTTGCCCCTTTTATCTATTTACATTTCTTTTTAAGTTGAGGAGCGAAGTAAAATGTCTACAAGAAAGCCACTCTTGTAATTTATCCATTGTAATTTTTGCTCTGAACTTGCTTTAAAGCAGAGAAACATTTTTCAGATGGCCCTAAAAATCAAACATAGCGCATGCATTCACTACGGAACATTTCTGGTTTACCCACTTTATTCTGGTGGGAGATGGGAGACTCGAGTCTCTGCTGCTGCATCTTTGCAGCAGCTGCCAGTCGTGTGCACTGGCATTCCATAACAACTGGCAAGGGGTGCCAGCTGCAGCCTGCTGACTGCTGGATACAGTGCAAATAATGCTCTTCTTGAATCAGTTTTTGCCCAACTCCCACATAAACGTTCCATGGGAAAATCTCATAATGCCTGCATAAGTGATTTTATGAATCTAGCTTTCAGCTTTTGATAGGAGATTTCTTACTCTACTGGCTTTGATTCTTTATTGCATGGTGGGGTAGTGCCAAAAGCCCTCACATTAGCCTCGACCATACAGACATCGGAAATTTAATTTAAAACTTGGTAATCTGCCAGGATCATAAAACACATACAAAAAAGATATAAAAATTGATTTTTTCTGAGAGTTAAATACATAACTTCCACAAACACAAGGACAACACGAGTTGTCTACACACTGCAACGTGCAGACAGACACCAAAACTACAGACAGGAGTCGAATAGGACTCTACAGCCCAAAGAGAACACACAGAAATGGTCGTTTTCCCATTTAAGACAGGTTTTAAAAAGATTCAGGCACTAATTGTATATATTTTCCATCAATTCTTAAATTGCTTTAAAAATAGATCTACAACTTCTCTAAAAAAAAAAGTTAATAAAGGTACAACCACAGACTTTCATTCTCAAAAATCCCTCAAATGCAAGCGAGCCTTACCGCGCTGCTCCCGTCTTCCTTCTCAGCTGCCTTCTTGCCACCTCAATTCCCAATCTGGCCCCTCACCAGTTTTAAGAAATATCCGGCAACGAAGTTGGGCCAATTTGTTGTGCTGGGATTTATCCCACAAAAAATAGAAAGGTTTTGTCGTGTTTTCATTTATAAAGAAAGCAACTTATTAAAGCAACTTCTGGGTTCACTGGCATCTTTCAGTCTACAAAAAGTCCCAAAATTATTTGCAGAGGCTACAACAGCACCTTCTTTGAAGTAATGTTGCAACTTGTGCAAAGGAATTTGGGATGTACCTGAGATCTGAAGGTGCGGGCTACAAATTAACACAGCCAATTAGGCGGAGAGGCTGAGAGTCCAACACAGATGGGGCAAGATAACCACAACTGAGTGAAAGGACTGCCAAACGTAAGCCAGTTGGCTGAGCACAGACCATGTCATCCTGCTCAGCGAGCTGCTGCCCAATCAATAATCTGTTGCTGTCTGCCCTCCCCATGCCAATCAACCCCAGCTAGGGCTGCTTCTAATTTTCCAATCTAGGAATAGCTTCAGAACATCCACAACTGTTATTTAAAACAACCCAAGAGATAAATGTTTCAGCCACACATCAGTGTGCAGATTCTTCCCAAAATGGGACTAGTCAAGAGTAAATAATTACTCCTGCAACAGTTTGATCTGATAAACCACAAGACATAAGGCTCCAAAAGTGATCTTTGTACCATTAACAATCAGGAGGGAATCCAGCTCCTAAAATTACTTGATTAACTGATACGGGACCTAAAACTGTGATATTTCTGTAAAGAATATTTCACAACAGTTATAGTCATTTTGGGGGAATCAGCATCAGCTATAAATTTCTTATCCTTGGAAATCTGGTACAACTGGATTTATGCTACAAAGATGGCTAGCTTTACAAGTAGACAGAGATGAAATCAGAGCCAAATTACATTTAAGCATCTCCTAAACAATTCTTTTGTTAGCAGTATGTATTGAGAGAATACATGAGAGGAATTAGAAATGATCTTCATAACTTCTTCGTGGCTTCTCTTCTTGTGAGTAACAAGAACAGCCCAAGATCACATAGATAAAAATCTTCATTTAATGAGGCATTCGCATAACCATTTGTATGTAGATAGCAAGAGGAGTGCATATATGCATAAAGAACAGAGACTGCAATAAACAGAGTCACGCATTTTGTATCTAACACTTGGGTCTTCTCCAGCATCAGAATCTACTGGGCAAACCAAGCATGGGATTGAGTCTTTAAAAAAAATAAAAAAAAAACAAAAACACCTTTTACGTTATTGAATCCTACAGCATCTTGACAGAACTTGACCCGTTAACAGAGAAAAAGAATTACTCTCTGTGACTCTCAGATCTGAAGCACCTATCTGATTTTCCATCCTATCACATCTCCAGATTGTTGCAGCTCTGGATCTCCTCTGAATCCAAAGCAAAACTCTCCAGCGCTATGAGCACAGGCTCCCAACATTGCATCCACCCGCAGCAGCAGGGCCTACACATTGCTCCCGTTTTGCCTGCTCACCAGATGGCATGCTTGTTTCACTCCAGCCCCACAAATAAGAGCAGGACGCTCCCATCACCACGATAATTACAGGCTGGGCGCCAACCTGGCAGCGCTGCTCCCGCAGCCCAGTGGCACTCACAGCTCTGCAGGACACCCAGTTGCGGCCCATGCAACATGGCCCACGCATGGAACAGCTGCCCACAGTTCCCTGAGCTTGGGTGCTGGAAGCACTGCAAGCCTGGGAACTGCAAAGCCCAGAAATAAAAATGGGGCTGGTTTTGCCCCAAACCAAATGTTGTCCACCCAGAACACCACCAGGAGTGGTACCAGGGCAGTGGGGCACTGCTACAGAGTGCCGTGATATGGGCAGCACACACTCACTTGAATGGTCTCTGCAATTACTGGAAACAGCCATCTCCTTTGCTTCTAACAGCTCAACATGTCTAATGTCTCATGTTTCAGTTTGAAGCATGACTGCAAATCACTGACATAAAATCTGGCAGAAAAAAACCAAAGACGCATTATAGAGAAACTGGTCTTCTGAAGCTCCATGAAAATATTAAAAGCAGAAAAAAAAAAACAAAAAAAAAAAACACAGAAAGTGTTCACAGCAAATCTACAGCAGTTGGTGGAGTGAATATTACAGGCTGCAGACCAAGCAGCTCACCTGTCCTGAGAATCACACACTGGTAGGCTTGAGACTTTTCTGGATTTAAAGAAATCTCTCTTTTTTTTCCTGTAAAGACAAGGGTGGGGAACAAAAACAAGAGGAACATTGCTGTACATGATGATGTTGCTCACAGTCTCTAAAAGGTCTGACAAAACACAAAGAATACCACCTTTTCTTTCTGCTATAGCAACAGTACACAAAGTCTGGGAGTTTTGTTCAAGTACATTGAATAGTACACGCTGATAAAAATCTTAATGTCACAAGGCACTGACCTTTACACCAGTAACCAGCTGCTAATCACTTCCTGCAGATCTCTATGTTTTGTCCTGAGCTCACAGCCCCACGAGTAAATTTGATGCTTGAACGGGGCAAAAAGGCAGCATGTCTTAGGCTGTCCCAGAGCTGGCATGTGAACACCATCACCGAGATTGAAGAAGTGAGGAAACGTCGATGGTTTAGGCATCGGGAGGAGGCAGAAGAATGACCATTGTGCAAGCCCACACTGCCAACACAGAGCTGTGCAATCTGGAAACAGGGAGCCCACAAGAAAGCACCAGACAGGGATTTCTTTTTACTGCTGGATGAACTGCTTCCTGTAATTATGAATATGCAGGAGTGAAAGTGAGAAAATTATTAAAATGCACTGATGGAAACGGAATTCTCAAAGGAATGCTCAGAAGATTCATCAACAGCGTCTATCCGCTCACACCACAGCACCGCACCCTTGGAGCAGACAGGCTGGCATTTACTTGCTTTGCTCCACAAGAAAAACCCAACATCAGCTCGTGGCAACACGTGAACTGTGGGACACTGGGCACCTTCACAGATCCCAGAAAATCAGGCTTGGCACCATTCTCCTACGCACTCTGGGCTCCATCAGCAGAAACCTGAGTGCAAGGCAGGTGGGAAGCACAGCGCGAGCAGCCAGCAGTACCTGCTGCACCAGAGGGACGGCCACTGCTCCTCGCCGGCCCGTGCTTCCTACAAGCAATGTACAGAGAGAGGCTTTCTGCTGAGGTTTATAAAGCCACTTTTTCCATTCTTTTATTTTCCTTAAATAAAATAGTAGATTATTAAAAGAGAGGAAGGGCAGTCCACATTAGACCGGCATTATAACGTGCCAAGCAAATGTTTTAGCATGAACAGGTAAAATCACTGTATATGTCACAGATGACACTGAATTAAGAAAACTATTTATAATGTTCAGAAAAAGACTAATTGTAATTGAGATTAATGAAGATACGGAAGATGGGACTCTGTATGAGTATCTGAAGCGAAACTCATTTAGAGCAGCAACACAACTGCTAGCAGCAGGTTAATATTAGGGAGAGAAACGCTTTGGATCATGTTGGCATAAGAACAAATAGACTAACCATGATTAATTTTGGGCTGAAAATGAGAAGCAAGGGTTTTAACTGACAAAGCAGTGAGGCTATGAAACATCCTTCCACCAGACGCAGTCACAGCAGAAAAAAACCTACCTAATTTTAGGATGAAGGTGGGTCACTTTATAAAAGGGATTACATAGTGTGGTTGATGTTCAAAGAGCTACCCACTGCTAAGAATTTCCACAGAACTTCAGGACAACGTACACAAATTCACTTTTTCACAGTGTGCACAGCTTTACCACTCTTCCTTAAAAAAGCACATGCCAAGAGCTCTGTTTTCTCAAAAGCAGATGGGGAAAAAGGCTATTCTTTTTCTCCATTTTATTTTCTTTAAAGGTATTTATTTTCACAGTGACTTTCTGCATTTTCCTTAAAGTAAACAGTCTTAAAATGACAGTATCTCCTATCTCCAGGGAAAATAAAAGATAATAAAACATTTGCTACATACTATGTATTATATATATAAAAAATATATGTAATTCAAGACATACAGTGCTTGTTCCTTGGGCAGAAGAACAAACTGCAACATTACCGATATCAATGCTTCTCAAAAAGAAGCCACTTCCTTACTTTACATCTGACTGCTTTACCACCAGCCGCTTGTGTGTGCGATGCAGGCACCACACATTTCTTTCTGTACTGTAAAGGCCGTTTAGTCATTAGAAAGGCAATTCTTCAGTCCCTACATAGGTTCACAGAAGACATACCACAAACTCAGGGTTCCTCACACTCCTCTGCCGCTACAATCCAACTACAGCTACATTTAAAAGGGGGGGAAAGGAGTGCGACAACACCAAGTTATTTTCAGTGAATTGTGTACCCTCTGAGTGGGACAGAGATCTACGGATACCATACATCTGGAGAGAGTCGGGCAGATTCTGACTACACCCTCATTCCAAAAACCACCAAAACGAAAGATTGTTGGTCACTAAAAAAAGCCATTGCTCTTTTTTTCCCCTCCTTTTCTGTAGAACACAACACTTGTTAAAATTCTAAATGTTAGTTTTCTACTGAAATTATCTATTTGCATGAAACGAATTAGATAAAAGTTGACATCTGCTGCTTTTCCTCCTGAAGGAAATGGAAGCTTTTTCCCCAGTTTCTCTGCCCATCACTCCACTCGTTCTTTCCACCTTTCTAACTTGCTGTAACACCTCTGTTTTCACAGAATTCACCATACAAAAACAAAGATGGCAACAGATGGCTAAGCGGAGAAGCCTTCTGCGGTCAAACTGACCAACACAATCCTTACAGTTCCTAAAAAGCTTTTTATGGGGTTCATTTGGGCCTGACCAACCTTCACACATTATTTTGGTTTAGTTTTGCAAACACCATGCCATTTGCTGTGTCTTTCTTTTCCACAACAGGGTGACATACCAGTATCACTTTTTTCTTTACCCTGCTACACTGAAACCCATTTAGATACATATTTATTTATGATCCATACTGTTTGCTATAACCAGTGCTTTTTGATAGGCCATTATTTGGCAGGCCTTCCTGGCCTCTCACTTCTGCCTGATACACCACATCAAGACTTTTTTTTTTTTTTTTTTTTTCCTTTTGTAACATGTAGCGCTTTGGATTCTAGAAGATTTGGATAACAGAAGCTGCCCTCTCCTCAGGAGAGCGTTCTCCAGCACACTTTCAGCCCAGCTCCATCCCATCACCTGCCATCAGAACCCTCCCTGCCAGGGCTGGAATCATATCTGGGCACATGGAGTGAATTAGTGTGAGTCCCACAGAAATCTCATAGAGTCACACACCTGAAAAAATCCACAGCAGAGCCCCAATCTGACCGTGCCCTCCTCAGCCCGCAAACACTCCACAGCTCGCCGTGCTGAAGCTCCTCACCAGAGCCTGTTCTGCCCGAACATGGGTGCTGCTCTCCTGCGCAACAAGGCTCCTGCTGGTCTGCAGTCCTTAGCGGAGCAGGGGGAGAAAGTCACGTGGAGAGGGAAGCCATCAGAGACGGCTGGATTGAATGAAAGTAAGCTGTTCGTAAAGGCAGGAGGGGTTACGGACTTAGCAGGAAAAAAAAAATCATCAGAAAACAATTTCTATCTGCCAGGAAATGGAAGTGCTGTCTTCAGAAAAGTAAAATCATTATTGGAAGCAAACTGATTCATTAAATAACATGCAGGGGAGGATTGTAATGCCTTCCTTGTCATAAAAATGCTTTGAAACTATACTTCTGTAAGATATGCTAATGGTATTCAGCTTTCATATTACACAGCAGAAGCTGCACCGGGTGGAATTTGGAGCACTGTGTTACACCGGAGTCCAGACAAGAAAAGCAGTTACTAGTTCACATCAGCTGTAAACATCTTCAAAATGCACACAAGAACTGCTGTCCCATACAGAAATCAGAGGCAGAGGTAGGTGCTGAAGCAGTCCACGCCCAGCACTGCACTCCCCTTCCACCAGGACACCTCAGCCTGGGAGAATACCAGTAACAAAACCATCACCAGAAGTTATCATAAAAGTTATCGTAGTTATCTACAGTTTATGCCCACCTTTTTACCAAGCAGCTCCAGGAGTTTCATTTCAGTTAAGTCCTGGTATATTTTGACCGATTTACCTAAGTCCTTCATCAAAATAGGATGAGGCAGGCTCCAAAACCCAGTGCAAATGCTGCAACCAAACTTCCATGTGATACATCAGCTTCACTGTCACAGCAGCCAATGCAGTGCATTTTTTCAGCTGGTTCTCTATGAGAGTTAACAGGAGAAGTCACTCTATCAAATGGAGCTGTAATACTATTTTTATTGCTTATCTCTTTTGCCCTGGGTTACATCAGTAAGTCATCTCCCTCTGTCAACTTGACAAGTTTCTTTTTGGTGCTGACCTTAAAAGGACACAGCTGTGACAACTTTCTTTTTTCCTTTTAATAGTTCTCAGCTGAACACTTGCTCTCAGTAGCCCAGGGTCTTCACTTGGCACTGCTTTACCCCTGGGGCCTGTTCAGACTGAGCACAGCTCTGGTAATTCTGTCCGATAACATCTTACAGCCCTTACTGCAACAGGCACTGGGGAAGTCAGAGGTAGATTTTATTCAGACAAAACCATGATTAATTACAAGAGGTCTTCTACATTTGGTCTTATTTTCTTAATGCTCTGTAATTAATGAACGTGTTCATCTCAAAACACACATCCTTATTTCCATAGCCTTTGCTCAAGATATTAAGAACTCTGGGCTGGCATTCCCCCTGGCATTTTCACTTATTACAAAAATCATTTTGTCTGACTCTCTGCAGGTCCCAGAACTTGAAGAATAGGATCAAAAACCCACTTGGGATTTCAGAATGAGGAAGGAAGAAGATACTAACAGCTTGTCTTAAAGTGATACCCCAGCTAGGGTACCTGGAAAACACACAAACGTGGATGTAACCTGGAAACAGCGCTGAGCACTTCCGCCGCCCACCATCCAACAAACGCACCACGTTGCTGACTTAATGAAATAACAGGATTCTGTGCCAAATCCCTCTAAAAACAAAGAGGAACAGGTACACGGTGTATTTTCAATTCACTGCACTACTTGCCCTGATGGCTATTTGCACAGACACAGGCTTTAATCACAGAACTTACAGATCACCAGTTTCGGTCGCAATTTAAATTGGCGTGCCAAAAACTTCAACATTCACACAGCAATGAGGTTAGAAGAATTATTTTTGTTTTCACTCTGTTTCTGAAAAGCAACAACTCGGGCAATAACCACTTTAAGATGTCAGCAGTAACTAATTGTAGTTGTTCCATCTAAGGAAGGAGTCTTCCTCTGGATAGAAACTTGTGTACATTGAGGCTATGTGCACCTAATTAAGCCCTTATACAACACAATCCTTCGTGTTTACGTTTTTATATCGATACATGTTACAGATTTTGTGCCATGTTTTGTATTTACTAGATAATAAGTTTTTTCTAGGGTTTATGAAAGCTGGAATTAAATTAAAAACCATTAAAAACCTCTTTAAAGTTTTGCTCATCTGCTCAGCAAAGCCCGAGGTATGCAGGCAAAACAAGCAAGATGTCTACAAAACCTGCTTTGCATTTGAAACTAATTCAAACATAGAAATATAGATGTGATTTGCTCACTGTACAACTGCTCATCCAATTGTTTTGCTTTATCACATATTTTAGAAGTAACAGATCTCATCATCTCACACTTTGTTTTCATCCACAGAGTGGAAAAGGAAAACAAGCTTTTCTTTTCCTTTTTTTTTTTCCCAGTTCCTGGTAATCTCTGTTTTGAAAATGAGCATCACTGGGCAGAATGTAAAATGAAGAAAGCGGTGTCCCCGCACCAGCAGCGGAAGCCTCTGGCAAAACCCTTCATCGCTCCCAGGGGCTGTGTCCGGGTGTTCAGAGCCACTGCCACCACCACGGCCGTGTGACTGAGAGCTTTGGCAGCAAAGAGGTAAATAAACATAATCCAACAGGGCACGGGGCTGTGCAGAGTTAGGCCTTGGCACTGATCAGTCTTATTTTTAAAAGGTAAATATTTAAAAGTATTTTTAAATACAGGTTTTTCTATATTAAAAAGGAATTTCTGGTTGTTTTTTCTCCTAAAGCATTAATTACCTTCTACCTTTGTAACTCACATTAGACTGCTTAGGAGTCCACTTACTGTTTTAATATATACTGCAGCAGTCTCACCTACCATCTTTTGGGATAGAAAATATGCTTTAATATGCTGTGCATTGAAAATCAAACCACATACATGATGCTACCAGTTTCGCTGTGCTCCTGCAAGTATCTGCAGCATCAGACTATTATGCACGATGATCACAGGAGAGAAAAACCCAACTGGCAGAAGTCTCGATGGGTTTAAACCAGAACAAAAAAGTGCACTTAATTTACGAGCTGAAAGTCTGTCTGCAGTTTGGCACACACAGCGCATCGCACCATGTAATTTTATAAAAATCAAATAACTTTGCAAATCACCTCAAATATTTCCTTTCTCATTGGTTTTAATCATGTTTGAAAGGAGGGGAAAAAATTATGGGATGAAATGAAAGCAAAATGGAATGATCCAGAACCATAATTCTCCTGAACGAATGCTCCTAAATTTCTGGATCATGGACCACTCTCAAACCTGTAACAGGGAGTGCTGCGCAGCCTCACATCGAACTTTTAATTGCAACTCCTAACGGGATGATGGGACGTTGCAGATCAGTATCACAGTGATGACACGTGCCTGCAGACCCCAGTATGGAGAGAGAGGGTTGATTTTCTGAAGGGAAGGCTTGTCCCTGGGCTCCCGGGAATAGCCCTTCTGTGCCCTGGGCTATTACAAAGGAGCGTGTAATGCAAACACACCGAGAGCTCCCTTCTGTGCGTACCTAACACCACTTGGAGTCAGTTCACCAAGCACTGCTCCTCGCAGCTGACTTTACATAATGAACGTTGGGTTTTATCCTGATATCTCCCTCTCAACCTATTTTTTTTCCCAAGCACACTGACCAGACCTGCATCCTCTCTGTTAGAACAAGCACCCATAGTGTGACGCTCATAGAAGCGATTCCAGAGGCGTCCCAGAAGGGATCAACTCAGAGACAGAAGCCCAACTTGCTTCAGGCCAGGGAGAACACAGAGCAGAGTTCTGCTGTATGTCCTAGTTAGAACAGATACGTAGCAAGGAATTGAGAAGGAAGAGGCAAAGAAAGAAAAGACTGTAGTAATTCTAAACGCCTTATCGAAGCTCGGTACAAAACAAATAAATAAAGGAGGGGCCGGGTGGCAGCGGGGCAGGGCGGGCAGCCCGAACCGCTTTCAGCGCCGGGCGTAGCACGGGCACGCGGCGGCGCGCACGGCGGGGCAGCGGCACNCCGGAGCACGGCTGCTCGCGGCGGTCCGGCCTGAATGACGATCGCAGCACAACTTTGCCCGAAGTCTGGCGTACAGCGTCCCCCCCGCCAGGCACCACGAAGCCTCCAGCAGAGAGCGGGCAGGGACCCCCGCCCCACAGCGCGGCACAGCCTCCTGTGAGAGAGCAACTGTCTACTGGAAAGGCACAAGGTTTTTTTAACTTCTTTTTTAATTTCCCTCATTCCTAGACCTGTTAAACTCCAGTGTTTCTGGGAGGGTCCCGACGCCCTCGCCCCTCAGAGCACTGCGGAGGGCCGCAGCCCCCCGCTCCCCACGGGCGCGACGCAGCCCCGCGGCGCCGGGCACAGCCTCACCCGGCCCCGGGCGGCCAACGCCGGACCCGACCCAACGCGCGGGGCCGCCCCACCTGCACGGCCCCGCGGCACCGGTAAAGGCAGAGCGCGACCTCCGCGCTTTTAATGCAAATAAGACGCGGCCCTCGGGCGCTCAGCACGTTGCAATGCACCGGGGATGCCGCTGCGCTTCTCGCTTCGCTGCCGCGGGCCGATGAGGGCTGGGGGCGTTCTCCCCCCGCCGCGGCGGAACGCAGGCAGCTCCCACGTCCACGGAGCCCTTAGTTCCAACACTGACGTCGGGGCCCTGTGCCTGCGAGGCAGCAGCTCCAGCAGTGGCAGTGCATACAGCACGGCTGGGGTCAGCAGCCCCGCTCCCACTTTACAAGCAAAGCTCTCATTCCTCACCCACCTTTGGGGCAGGATTCCCACACAGACCCACCTGCATTTATAGAACTGCGACACTTCTCCTGCTGCATAAACATGGCGTGATGGCAAATGACAGAAGGCTTCTATTGTCTCAGTATGAACTCACACATGTTTAAAGCAGACATTAAAAACGTGATTCACCCTAATAAAATCATCCCAAACAACTATTTAAAGTAATCCAAAATACAGCATTTGGGGGTGGGGAGGTGAGCATGCAGTCCTGCTGTCCCTCCTCACCTCCCAAAAAAAGACACCGACTCCAACAACAACAGCTTCTGCTGCTACACTCCTAGCAGAGGGCTGTGGAGGAGATCCGGTCTCGCTTTCAGTTTCACTCAGCACCGACCAAGTCAGCACTGCGTTAAAGAGATGTGGGGCACTGCTCAGGAGTTACAGAAAGTACATTGGCATCTTAAAGGCAGAAGGAAAAAAGACAGTATCAGCATCTATACAGGGGAATGGCACTAAAACAGAACGTAGGACACTAATACGGTGCTCAGTGCATCTTGTCCTCCCCAAAAGCACACACACACACTGCAACAGGAGCTCTCAATACTTACTAAAGTTATGAAGAGGAATAAATGGGTATCTGCTGCGTGACTTACAAAGCCAGAAGAAAGAGAAGGAGCAACTTTTTCATGGAAGCCTCGGATCATGTAGGCTGCATTAGCCTCATTCACATCCTCCTCATTTCACTGTACTTCAGGATTCAGAGTGAAGAAGACAGCCTGAGCATATTCATCTCAGAAATCCCAAACATTGCAGAGACCACACTGCAGCAACAGATGAATCTGCTTCACACGCGCTGACGTACCTCCTCCCCGTCTGAAGGAACTCAAGCTCCAGTCAACCCACAAGAGACATGTTGCCTGACTGTACCTTGATGGTATTGTTTATGAAGAAGATGATTTACACACTTGTAATGATTTAAGCAGCTACTTTGCATACATTACAGAGAACCTGGAACATGTGACCTGCTTCACAGGGCAGGATTATACCTCTGTTCTTGTTGTGTCATGTGCAACCACATTATTTAGTAGTTAAAGCCCAAGCGAGCACTCTGGTATTCCACTGCCCTTGCCGCGCACACAGCGAGAGAGTTTCGGCATGCCTCTGAAACCAGCGCTTAGCCTCCCAACTTCTAAAGATAGACAGCTAAATAAATGATATAATTGTCAAAGGGGCTCAGTCAAACCTACCACATGGCTCTGCCCGCTCCGGATTATGACGCTGCCTGGCAGTCCTTTTAGGACAGGAAATCTTTCATGGTGTTAATAAATTGGTAACAATGATCATATTCTTAGCAGCCACTCCAATACAAAATTTCATTAGCACTTACACAGCCTTTTGCAAATCACTGAGAACGTATGCACAGTCATCATCAGTTAGGGGTACACAATAAAACTTTAAACCGTTTTCTTCTGATGTAGTTTTTAGAAAAAAAAACTTTTCAGAAAAAAATGGAACATAGAAAGAACGGTTGGGCTCATAGCCTGTCAGTGCTCCTTCATAATTTTGAGCTGTTTTTATTGATCTATACACTACTTATGCACAACTTCACTGCTGCTTTGATAATGACAAGATAATTAAATAGAAGACAGAACACATATCATGCTGGGGAATCATTTAGGGGGTAAACTTTTGTGCTGAAAAGTGGAATTCTTTCTGTCCCTCACAGACATCAGTAATAAACAGGAGCTGTTCTGGGGGTGACCCAGTGGCTCAGGAGAGTCACAAAGGGCAGTGGAAAAACACGAGGATCAGAATTAAATGAAGGTCCTCCCGCACAGGCCTCCAGACTTAGCAAACAGATAAACCGAGAACAGTTTCACATGCAGCTTTACCTGAACTTCAGAGTGACATCAGAGCAAGCACAGCACTTGCCCTATACAATATAAGAAAAAAGTCAGGGTCTGAAAACATCAGATTTAAGGAACGAGAGTAAAACTGGCGAGCAGAGGGGAAGTGTCTCAGCAGCACAGGGGTGAGGATACCCACGCTCTGTTCACAGCCCGACTCGCTGTGACACTGCAGAAGTTATTGAGATTCCCCATGCCTTGGCTCACCCATCAGTACAATGGGTACAATGCTTCATCCTGTCCCTAAGAGGCAATTAATGTTTGTAAAACACTCTGGGAACCTTGATTAAAATGCACTGCAGCTCTGTGATAAGTATTCCCTCGGCAAGAGCCAGCGAGCTGGGCGTCACTGGTGGGCAGCACTACCCGCTCTCTCAAAAAGCAAAATGATCGTTCTGAAAGACAAGCAAGTGCTTGACCTATGCACATCTGTAGGCAGATCCCTCCTGGAATATTTTCTTTTTTCCTCTTTTCGGTTACTGGGTGTATATTGCAAAGAGGAGCAGTAAAAATGTGTAATTAAAAAGCTTTTCAAAAGCCCTGGTATTTTCACCAGAGGATCACAGTGGACCATCTTCAAGAACTCTGATGCAGAACTATATGTAATTAAAAAAAATAATTATTTGTAATGCTCCCCAAACCCTGTTTTCATTAAGGGGAAAAAAAAGAGATCACTTTAAATATGAATGCTTTATGAATAAAGAAGAATTTTTTTAAATTGATGAGCATTCATTTTCCCATAGAGTCGCATAAAGTCTGAGTAGTTCACGTAAAACAATTATCAACGTTTTAAACCACATTTTCCCCTTGAAAATAAATAAATAAGCATGCCAAAATCTTTTTGTTCATTAAGAGCCAGATCCAGCAGAAAACATCTGCAGACTTCTAGACCAAGCAAGCCCTGGAAGGCCATGGGTACTGGCTGCACCTCATGCCAACCCCAAAAATTTGGCTGGATCAGAAAGATTTAAACAAAACAAAAAAAGCCCTGCAGCTTTACATGTCTGGGAATTGTGGAACTGCGTTAGGTTTATGAATAAAGAACAGAGGTGAGAAAAAAAAAAAAAAAAACTTTTAGGAAGGATCTCTGTCTCTCCTGTCCTGGTACGAGACAGTGGCTCCACACCCTCTTCGAGGACCCCACAGAGCCAGCATGGGCGGCCCAAAATGCAGGGTTCATCTGCACTGCTGCAGTGAGGACCTTGGGGGTCCTCCAAATCCATCCCTGTCCCTGTCTGCAGATCCAAGAAACCTCCAAGCATCCACCCCGGGCCTCCCACACCGCAGCAGGCTGGGCGCTGCTCCCAGCCACTGCTGTGGAGGTGCTGGGCCCAGCCGCCCGTCCCCAAGCCAGCGGCCTGTCCCGCTTGGCGGGCCGGGGCCCCGAACGTGGCCGTGGGTTCCTACCACATGCTTGAATGGGCTCCAGGTGGCACTGCAGAAACGGAGCCTCGGCGAGCACAAGCACTCAGTAGTGCATATTTAGATCTTGGGCTACCCTGAGTGTGTATATGCAAACACAAGGGGAGAATTTACAGCCTCGGCGCGGATGTCTGCTGAAAGAAAGAGTAAGTTTGGGAAGCACGCTCAGGACGAGAGCCCTGTTACTGTGGCAGATGAAAATTAAATGACCTGTTCGTGTAGTTGCCAGGTTTTAAGACTTTTGACAGAAAAAATAGGTTTTTCTGATGAGCCTTTCTCTCTGCTGCCCGTTGAGAAAGCCAAGAAACTTCTCTTTGGTTTCAGTCCTATCTTGTCGTCCCTGCTTGGAGGACCGGCCGCATTTTCAGCCCGCAGCCAGCTCACCTCGTGCCAGCCTGTGGCCAGCTGTGCGCGGGGACATGGACCAGGCTAAACACCAGCTCACAGCATACTGATGCGCTTTGCACCAAGGCCATCCCCAAATTCTGGGTTTGCGCTGTAGGGACGCCTACTTGGGGGAAACAACAGCTGCAGTATGCTGCCTGGGCTAGGAAAATGTGCTGCATGCGAAGATCTGCGCTGAGCAGTGCACAGAGGGGCTCTGTGCAATGCCCACATCACTGCAGACTCTCCTCAGGTGTGTATTTGCAATGCTATTTATACGGCGCTGAAAGTGGGCGGCATTAACGGGCAGCGTGCACAGCTCCCTGTGCCATTAGTGCTGCCCTCGGCACCGGGCACCCTGAGACGAGCAGTCGCGCTCCCATCCAACGCGCAGCTTCCTTGCGTACACAGACTCTCCAACTGCAATTAGACATTTTTTAAATTATAAAAAGTTCTTGAAGTCGAACCTTTGTTTATGCATTGGAATGAGCCAGATGACATTAAAAAAAAAGAACTGGGAAGCCAAGAGACTTGTATTTAAAATGCGGAATAGGTTGGTTATCTTAAATAAATAAAATTAATCGGAACATGCACTAAAGTAAATCATGTATTCTAACAATGCTAGATACAAATAATCATGTTTATCATTACAGCCTTATATACCTGTTGGATTACTGCTTTCAAAGCCTTAAAAAATGTGCCAGTGTCTTTGAATTAAAATGCATTTTCTTTATGCTAAACCTGTGAAAGTGTTCTTGTGGGAAACACTGGATTCAACATAATTTTTTTATTTAAAAAAAAAAAAGCTTACATAGCTTCAGAAAAAAAACAAACAAAAAAAAAAGCCCAAATGGCAAAAATCCCAACTTTGTCCATTCATCCTTTAATTCTGTCTTTGCCATAATAAAATTCTATGAAAATGTTGCCAGAAATAAAGTCAGTTTTTCCAAGGGCCTTTTCATCTTTCTTTAAAACTAAGGAGTAAGTAGCTTAGAGTTCTATCAACTCCGATACACAGCATGCTATAAAGATGAGATCTTTGTCACTTTTTTGCCCACTTCAACATTTAAAGAGAAAAAAATGAAAAGAAAATCCCTTCAAACTCTAAATTCTGCCTAAGTAGCATCTCAGTAAAACATTCAGATAATGTTGCACAAACCAAAGTAAGAGCAGCAGTAACATCTGTAAATCCATGATTAAGGATCCAGTGTTTTCTACACAAATAAAAAAATACTTTAAGACGCATCTGCTCATTCTACAGTGTGGTTCTGAAATCCATAAATAACTAAATCTGTAAGTAAATTCACCATCTACTAGAAGAATGATTCCCGAGATAGTTCAAGAAAGGAGAAGCTGAAGCCTGCTGCTAGCAGTTAATGCGATAACCAGGCTCCGAAGTCAGAAAGAACAAAATATCTCCCCTTTCAATAAAAAGAAAAAAAATCTTAAAAAGGTACACAATTAGTTAGCTTTGCAGTGATTAATTCAACAACTGCAAAGCCAAGAACAACTTCAGGCACTTAACCATGAAACTGTCAGTTCTCTTTGCTTGACGATAAAACATCTAAAAAGTAAACATTAACTTCTGTGTTTTTCCTACGTGCGTATTCCATCATGAGAAGATGATAAGCAAAGAATCGCTAAGCAAGCTCTGCAAAGGCTTTTTATGCCTTATTCTCTCTAACACAGAGGTGAGACATGGCCCGAGTCCCCTCCTGTTCCTCACTGGCAGCTCTAAGGAGATGGCTCATACTGTTCACTAGAACTTGACAGAATGGACTGAAGATCATATAGTCTTTTCCCCAGGGAGCAAATCGCTCATCACAGCAAGTCAGCTTTGAGAAGGAAGGGTCCCCTGTACTAATCATATTCTCTCCCTATCAAGCAGAAAGCAAGCAGCAGCTCTGGCTCAGATCAACTCCCAAAGACACAAATGGAAGCTCTGCCCAAGCAAGGAATGCACGAGCATGGACTGCATCAGCTCTATGGAAAGTACACTTTTAAATAAACTGCAAAATTGAATAAATATCCAACAAATTGAAATAGGGCATGAAGCTGCAGACATTCAATTAGAAGGACAGGTCAACATATTTATCTGACCTGTGAGTATTTAACTCCAGCGCATTCTTTCAAACAAGATGCCTATAAGCAGCCTTTTGATGGCTGCTCATAATCAAATGTGTCACTCGTAAAATTACAGCGTTTGGGTAGGGTACTGGGCAACCGAAAATGGCTTTTGCTACAAGTATGTCACAAGCAAACCTTTTAGTCACCTCGGAATTGCACTCAACCTCGCTTCATTCCTGTGCACTGGCTGTGCGCGGGCTGCTCCTCCGGCACACAACTGCTGTAATCGTCTTGGCAGTAAACAGCAATCAGTAAACACTAGTTACCAGGCAGATACGTGCCCCAGGTACTCCCTTGGCTTCCCTGTCCCCCATTTCTCCCTCCCAAACCCTTTGCTCTGGGAAATACCGGGGCGGGGGGTGTTGAAATAAATAAATACAGGTAGTGAGATAGTGAAATCCTTTAGCTGGCAAGGTTTTCCTCTCTGAATGGACAATTCTTAACTCCAGGCTGCTCCAGACACTGAAGGATTAGATCCTAACCAGGGAAAACACAGGAAAATGGTAATAAATATCTCATGCTAATCCACGGAACTTTGGTCCCAATGTGATTTTTCTATAGTATCCTACAATAAATGGCATTACAACATCCATAATCTCAGCTCATATATCAGAGTGCTCTCTTTGCTCTCCTTCTTGCCCTTCCCTCTTTCACGTAGTGCATTTTCTAAGAGAGCGTCGAGGTGCATTTCTGCAGCGGTTTCAGCCCTGTTCCTGAACGAAAGCAGCACGGTAGCATGGTGCAGACTGCCACGGCCAGTGCTGTGCTGCACGCAGCTCCAGCTGGCGAGCCAGGGCTTTATGGCAACGTTACTCTGGTAAGGTTTCGTCTGAAATTCCTTCTGACAAGACAAAGAAATTCGCAGTTTGCTAGAGAGAAAAAATAAATAAATTGTATTCATACGCAGTAATAGCACTTCATGTCATGATGGATTTTATAATATCCTAGTTCCCTTTCCATTCAGACACGTGTCTTTTGGGCAATAAATCCTGAAAACCCGAGAAGGTAAAGCTTGCTTAGCCATGAGTCTCCTTTAACCCAGTAAAATAAATTCCACAGCTGCCTTTTTTCTTTCTCCTGTGACTACTTTTTAGGCTCCTTCCCGCTGCCAACTATCCACTGTCACACCGCACCGCTGAAAGAAAAATCTTTAGAAATGCCAGCTCTTCAGTCTTAGTTTTGACCCATCCAGGTAAAACAGTTTGCACCATTAAGTTCAGCAGCGCTAATAGGTCATCTTTGTTCATACAGATTTTCCTATGGACAAATTAAAACTGAGAAGTGACCAAAGGAAAAAAGGCAGGCAAACCCATTTTAAATGTTCCTTAGATAACGCAGTACCACAGCAAATCTCTAAGGAAAGTTAATCTGAGACTGCCATGAACACCAAATATATTTGTACCGCTGGGATATTTAAGGTCCAATAAATCTTGCTTTCCAATGGTTTTAAAACTCCAGAAAACTGCAATCAGCTCTAGACTCCCTATGTTGCAGCGAAACTGTCTACCTAAAAGCTACTGACTCGGACCTGCCACCTGTGAGAAATATTTTCAGCACATACCCATGTTTGCTGAACTACCAAATTATGAAAACCTTCATTAAGAAAAAAACAAACCACAAACACACACATATACATTCAGAAAAACCAACCGGACAACTTACTCTCTTTTTCTGTTTGCATGATAATGCTGAAGAAAGTTGGTTAAAAATGACCCTATTTCCAATTCAAATTCTTATTACTTTATTTGAACTATCTCATGTAGCAGTCAACAACACGAAACCAGCAAATAATTGCAAAAAAATAAAAGAGGGAGCAATAAAATCCATCACAGTACAGAGATGCCTAGCAACAGCAGAATAGCAAAGGGCTAACACTAACCTAAGAAATCACGCTACTATCTACTTATTTGATGGTATTAAAATACCAACAGTAAATGGGGGGAAAAAAAAGTATAGAAAAGCGTATGTACTATTCTGCAACTTTTCCCAATTTGGTTACATTAAAAGCAGCTTTTGAGGACAGTGAAAATCACTGCCTCCTTTGGCCTGTCAGAAATACCCTGGTGTCCACAGCATCACATATATCTTACAGTCTCCGTTCATGGATATACGTGCAATCCTGGAGCTTCATTACGATTTATTTGAGCCTTTTAGATACTTGATGATAGAAAAGAAGGAAGTGGAGTTGTGATTAGCAAAAGGACCGAGAAACGTATGTCCTATATAAGCCTACTTTTTATTTTTGATTTCAGTTTTGGAAGTGAACTGATTTCCAATCAAAGGAATTCTTTCAAAGGTGACAGGCCAACCTGTGACCATGCCAAAGTCCTGTTCTGTGCTGCAAACCTCTGCTCTGGCCATCGTGAACAGCGGCAAAAAGCAAGATGGAGCATTAGGAAATACTCTTACCTAGTTCAGGAGGGCTGCTTTAAAGAGATAAACTGCAGAGTAGTACAGCATTGATCCCCAAGAACCATAGTTCTTAAAGTGAAATGCAATTAGTCAGCTTCCTGACAAGGATCAGATCTTACTGTAGATGAAGTTACCAAAAGTTTAGTATCGTGAAAGTAAGGAGTGCCACAATCAGAGGGTTTTAAACAATCTTTTGTGATATCTAAATTTACCCTGGGGTTGGCATGCATATCCAGGTGATACTCACTTTTATACAAATCATTCACCCAAAAATCAAACCAACCCAAACATCAAAAAAAAAAAAGAGAAAAAATTATGCCTAACTGTTTTCTTACTGGCAAACTTCATGTCGTAAACAAGGGCAGTGATGCAAAATGGACTCTTGCCTAGATCTGTCAACTTTTCCAGGAGTCGTAATACCCTGCATTTGATGACATCATGAAAGTAACCACAAGTAAAAGTTGGGTTTCAATTTGTTCTACTTTTCCTTCATTAGTCTCTGTGTCAGAAATAGAATAAGAACCCTCATTAAGTCACATTAAATTCTTTAAACTCATTAAGGGCTCAGAGAAAGAACAATACAAACACTGGTGTTTTTGTAAAAAGAAAAAATTATGCAACACAGATGGACTTCCATTTATGTGTATTTTTAGAATGTATATATGTGCATCTAGCAGTCAAAGTGGGGCCAGTATGTGTGCAGGAGACACAGAGAGGAGAGGCACAGAGGCAGTGAGGCAGAGCATACCTTACACATGACAGAATGATACCTAGATAAAAGCGGATTAGGCACGATTGCTTCTGACCTGATATAGATGAAGCACATAAAGCTTTTGTATCCTGAGCTGCGCTCCCAGCCATACCCTGCATTTCTCTGCAATTAACAATTCCTCGGGACGTCTTCCAAGGAAGGAGACAACCTTGAGGGCTATACAGGCAGCAGCAGCAAATTGGAAAGCTAACTTCTGGCTGTGTTGATTGCTGTTGCTGTAGCTTAGCAGAGGAAACAACGTGATGTGATTGCAGCTGAAGATACATCTCCTGTTCATGCTTACGGACTTACACGTAAGATACAGGTGTGTGCAGAATTTCAACAGTCTTGGAGAGTGTCTCTGGGTGTGCAAAGGGTGGGTGTTTGTCAGAAGATTTATTGTAGCTGAATGACTCAGATACGTGTTGTTGATAACTTCTGATCTTCCCCCCTCCATAAGACTGGAAATATCAGCTCAATGCCACAAGACTATTTACATTACTACAGTATGCTCAAATAACTATTACAAGATTATTTTAATCCACTATATTAATTTTTTCTTCCTGATACACACAACATGCAAAAAGCAGTTCAGTTCTAACAAAACCTCCAGACCTGAAAAGGCTGGAAGGAGACTAATTAGATGCCATAAATTTCCGATGTCTGCAGCAGGCCAGAGAACCTTCGTGCAGCAGATGAAGACCTACAACGTGTTCCTCCTACCCCTGTGACACCTGAGAGGAGAGGCAGCAGCCCTGGGGGCAGCCCAGCTCCGAGCACCCAGCGCCGGGTGCCAGGGCACAGGCTCCCATGCGCCCAGCAGACGCTGCTCACCTGCGAGGCACATGGCAAGGCTCAGCTATTTCCACAAGCTTTGCCTCAGGTATTTGGGGCAAAGTTTACTGTGCGTGTGCACCTCTATGTGCAGAGAAAGCTCGGCATCGAGCAGCATGTACTGCATTTTCGGTTTATCCTGTGTGGCTGCAGCTAGGGAATGCCTGATCAGTGTACTTAATACATCCAAAAATGAGAAGTCTCAATAGAAAAGCAAACTAACTTCAGTTTGGAAAGCTGAAATAGGATGCATCTTTGCTTTATCAACCAAATTCATGAAGCAGTTTCATCTGCATAGCAAGTTTTGGGTGAGGTTCCACATGCTCATAGCCTTTGCTTGAGGATCAGCTTATGAAAAAGTTACAAAGAATCACACTTGGAAAACACTGAAAACCTTCTACCTCCAGAGAAAATTGCTTTGTTCTAACCAATTTAGCTTCCATTAAGCCACAGCTGCACATAGGAATTTTAGGCGATACTAAACTTCAGTACTTACTTGTCTTGTTTTAAATATCAGTTGAGAATTTCACTTTTGCGTTGTTGAGTTTTTGATTTGTTGTGTTGTTTTGTTTTTTAATAGTCCCAATAAAGTTACTGGCACATCCAAAAGCAATCTGCAAGGTATCTGTCTAGGCAGAGTATTTTACCTTTTTTCAGTCAACTACTGGAAAAATCTCCTCCCACTTTTTTTGTGAACCGCCAAGCTGTATGTTTAAGTTTTTAAGTTTTAGTACGTATTTCAGACTCGCAGACTTTGCAAAGTAGGTCAGGAATACCCAAAGGATACACATTTGAAGGCTACAGATAGCAGAACACACCATTTACGGCTTTGTATATACACATACATACACATTCTATATAATATAGATAGATAGATTCAATGATTTAAACACATTACATCCGTACAGTGCGTTTCAAGAACATTCAGATATTTACACTGTTAGATCACCACTCATTTTGGACCTACACTAGTGCCAGCTGCCAAAAAAGAGTACACAAATCAAAATATGTTACCTTTGTTCAAACAATACTGCTGTTCATTATATAATAGAAACTGTCACGCTTAATCTTCCAGGAACCAAGAACTGGTACATTCTTGGACCAGAGGTGGCTTGAAATGGTTTGAGGCAAAACTGAAGCATATTGTTTAAGTAAATCTTGCTGAGAAACATAAGCACATTGATGATTTTTAACATCATCTTTTACAGACTTTTCTTCAGATATATTAGTAAACTAAAAACGCTGGCATCTTTTCAAAACGCTGAAAGATGAACGCCACGGTGCTTCTTCTGTAACATTTTTACAATATCAAATTATATATTCCCCTCTGCACCGTCAGTCTGACTGAAATAATGTGGAACCTGGAAGGGATGCTCAAGAACTGACAATGAAGTAAAACGCTCATATAAAATTGTGTGTTGACTGTAAGAACACCCAAAACTCTTTCCTGGGGAGTTCTGAGCCTTATCTAAGTAGCCCAACGGCTACTGGGGGCACTGGGCTGCAAGCCACCATGTTCATTTTCCATCAGAGCACAAAAAACGCTGCCAATAAGAGCATTCAGAAATGCCTACAGTGTAGTATAGAGTAATATAAGTGGTAGAAATGCCTGACATTCTTTGTAGTTGGAAATTTTAAAACTCATATGTTAATTTGACAAAACACTACATAAAAATAAGTACACTTCATATGTTGAAGATCTGTTTTAAGAGCATTATGGCTCCAGGACTTCTTCAGATTTTTAAAACTACAGAAGTATTTTATAATTTCATCTGTAACAGCATAGATTATATAATATTCATCAAGCAGACACAGTCCTCCTTCCAGACACACAGCCACACACCACCCTGGAGAGGCCAGTCCCGCAGCCCTGCCGAACCAAAGTCCCCCTGACGTCAATGTGTATTTTTCAAGAATGAGAACTGCAGGATCAGGCCCAAAAAGTGCTTATGAAGATGAGAGGTTACTTCAACAGATTGAATGTTAGATTCAATAGAAAGACTAAGGGAAGACAAGTCTGGGGTTTAAACCCTAGGGAGGATTGACATTTAAAGTGTTGCCACTGAATTATAGCTCTCCGCACTGGGTGGGGTAACCTCCTACTGGGTGGAGTGTCTCCCCTAAAGGAAGGAAAAACTGGCACAAGCCAACTTGGTCTTTGAAAGATTTCCCGACTTGCCAACTTATGAAGTCGTCCTGACGTCAACTTCGTCAAGAAAGTCTATTGCCCAATGCTCTCTTTTACTGTAGAAAGCGTGCCTGCGCTCGAAACCCAGCAGAAGTAGGAAAGAAATTAAGGAAAGAAGTCAGAAAAATCTGAAAGCAAAGGAAAAAAAAAAGAGAGAAAAATTTTAAAAAAAGAGAATACACTGAATTTTCTTAAGCATAGTCGATTTAAAAATGTTTTTGTTGTGTTTTCTCATTCCTAATATCATCTTATAGATACAGATCGCAAGAGTCTGTTACCAAACAGATTTTAAAACCTGGTTCAGTTTTCAAATATGAGGGAGCACAGAACGTGGCCGCTCTGCCGGATTGCATCTCCTGTCCTCTGCAAGGAGCAGTGACTGTCTTCCCAATCAGTGCCACTGACAGGTGTAGAACTTTCTCATCCTGGGAAAGTAATATTCACTGAAGTGCCACCAAAAGTAGCTAAGGTATCATTCCTCTCGGAATCAAAATAAACTGCCTCTCCAAGTGAAGACTTTGGGTGCTGGGCGAGAGAGAAGGGCAGGGAGGTGAGAAATCAAGCCGAAAAAAGAAAAGGGATAAAGCATCTCAAAATGCCCATGGGAAAAAAGAAAAAAAAAAATCAGAAGACAGTTTAAGTTACCGTAACCTGAAATGCACCAGCCATCACAAAGAGCAATTGGAGAAATCCAGCAGAGCTCAGCAGGAAAGATTTTTAATAACAGATTGAAAAACAAGAATAAAAATAACTGCATCAACAGGGCCTTTCTTCCTCAGGCCACAAGCCCGTTTTTACTTGAATTTTAAAAAAATGGCAGTTTGGCCACTAAAACCAATCCAGAACATTATTAAAAGTTAAAAGCTACCAATTACTTCTGTCTGTTCTTTTAAAGCAAAGTTTGGCATTACGTCAGTTGGTTTAAAGAAAACAAGAAAGAGAGAGAGAAAGAAGGAGAGAAAGTTTCCTGCTTGTATAAATTAAACCACCAGGGAAGGTGTCTAGCCACTTGTAAAGCATTTATTACAGGTTTTTAAAGGGCTAGTAACATTTTAAAAATTAAATATTTTTAAATAAATTTAAGGGAAAAAAAAGTAAAAGTCAATCCGAGCCTGGAAAGAAACCAGACTTACAAGAAATTATACGTGTGCGAACTGCAGCGAAAGAAAGAAAAGAATAACTTCTGGGACTCAACTTAGTGAATCAGAGCATGCAGCTGGAGGCAGGAGCAGCCCCGCTGAGCGCTGCGCCCCACCAGCACGGCCGGGTCCCGCTGAGCTGTGCGGGACGGGGGCACGCGGGCTCCGCGCACGCCCCGCTGCCGGGACGCGCTGCACGCCTGAGAGGACTTCTCCCTCCGTAATTTTCTAAATCCATGTACAGAAATCCACAGCAGGAGTAAAATTCCTTAGTTCATGCGACAGGCTGGTAATAAAAATCACTGATAGATTAGCATTTTCTTTCCAATTTTAGATGCATGTTCCACTGGTGGTGTTACTATTAAATTTTAAAGAATCCTTTTAAAGGTACAAGAAAATAAGAAATCGATAGCACAGAACATGAATAAAACATAGATGGCTATTAAACAAAGTTCCTTACGCGCAGCTACACCGGTCCACCTAAACCATGGTCCTCCCCATGGTCCGCCAAACTCCGTGACACCAAACCAGCAGCTCCCGTGCCCCAGACAACGCACTCAGCTGTGCCACGCTCCCACAAAAGGTCCACGAGGGACTAAGGCGAAGCCATCGCCTTCACTGTCCCATCGCTCTGCGTTTCATTGGAGCATGGTCCGCATGACAAAGTGGGAAGCGGATGGCAGCGCTCCCTGCCCTGCCCCAGTGGCACTGCTGTGCTCTGGGCACACATGTGGCACTGGTAGGCCCGACTGACGAGGTGCGAGCCTGCGCCAAGGAGCACACAGCCAGCATCATCCGCGAGACACAGCGACGTGTCTCACCCTCGTAAACATTTGCTCTTTAGGGGTGTAATTGTGCTATAATCCTTCGCATCATCTGATATAACTCATTATGTGTTTTTTTTCCTTTTAATTAGCAAACACACTCCAAAAAAAGCAAAGCCTAGAAAGTTTTTACACGCAGTAAGAACTGAGCGGAAAGCAGTCTTCGAGTAAGCAAATATTCCCTCTTTGGGTGCAGGCTTATCTTTGGAAAGGAAAAAGAGAGCTTCATTGGCACGACATACGAAAATGAACTCCATAATTCATGACAGCACCAAGAAAAAAGTTCTTCTCCTTCTCCAGGAGGACTGGAAAGGGCACTTTTATTTATCTTCTAGACAGACAAAAATAGTAGAACCCAGACCAGATATGCTGTAATTAATGCATCCAAAGGTCAACAGGCAATGGTATTTATACAATAGATGGGTGCAGACTGTGCTGGTTTTACTATTAATCACCGGGACTTGAAAATAGTGTTGTTTTCTTACTAGGTAGGAACTTGAGAAAGTTTCAGAAACAGAAAAGTGCTTGCCTTCTCTCCTCATACCTGCCCGCAGCCCTTCCAACCAATTACACTTTGCCTCCCGAGGTGCAGTGCCGGGACGGAGCGCCGAGCCCCCAGCACAGCCCTGCCAGCACAGCCCCACGGCTGCGCGGAAGAAACTAAATTAAGCGAGGGCAAACACCAACTGGAAATTTGTCAGTTTACTGGATGAATGGCTTCATTTTACACACCAGCTAGAATATCTTAATCAGAAGATATTTCTGTTCGAGGCCAACACTTTTACTACCAGGTGGCAGTTTGTTTTAACTGAAACTGTATTAAAAATGTAATTTATTTCCACTTGACTTTCACCTAACAAAAAGGGTTGTCAGATTCCCAGCCTGTCGTGTTCGAAAATATTTCGCCATAAACTTTCTCACAATGTTCTATTTGGTGTTACCCACAAACCTTTATTAAAGCGATACTGCCAGTGTGGCTGCCGTTAAGATCTGAGACGGTTTCTATTAAGATTATTACATTAAAATATTGTCAAGAGTTTATAAGAGACATAAATATTCATACGTATACGCCCTCCCAAACTCAGAAGGAAAGTTCCACATAAAAAGAAAAATTTAAATGCATACCCAGAGATGCCTGTTTGTAATTAAAATTTTGGTTTTTCCCTACACGTCTTTGCTAATTTTTTAACTCTTTCGCACTGTAATGTAAAACAGTTTTGTTTCAAAGCAACTGCCTGATAAAGTGCTAAAAGAGGTAATTCACATGAACAGAAAGTAATTAGTCATTGTTTGCACAACGCTTTGAAAATATAAAACCCGACGTGTCAACCACCATTAAAATAGGAGATGCCTGAAACACCGGGATTTATCACGGCAGCCCACAGCCGCCCGGTGCACGCGGGACGGTGCTGTGGCAGCGCTCAGCCACAGCTGTCACTAACAGCCCTCTGCCATGCAGCATGGCCACGGCCACGGCGCGCACCGGGCACGATGGCTACGCCAGACACGCGCTGGAAAACTGTCCCGTGACGGCCTCACAAAGTGATACGGCTTTCCTCCAGCGCTGAGAGGGACGAAGGCACCCCACGCAGCCGCAGGATAAATCACGCTATAAAGCACTACAAATGAAAGAGGGCAACCTGCATCACGTCTGGTGCCCAAAGCCTCAGCTCTCTGAAGTTATCATTTGTGTTTTTTCCCTTTATTAACATTACCATGGAACAGAAAAAAAGAAGGCAGACTCTCGCCCAGTGCCACCGAGAGCTGCTGGAGGGCCGCGGGCAGAGCGCAGACACTCAGAAGCTGATGCAACTTTGCCCCTTCCTTACTTTGTTGTGACTACACAGAGGCAAAGTTTCAAAGAGAGGAAAGTTACCATATGCAGCACCACCACAAAGCACAGTGGGATGGAGTGGGGTGGGCTGTGGCCACCCGCTCCCCTTGCACCCCACTTCTGTGGGTGGCACAGGGCCGCAGGAGCCTTCTGCGGGCACGGGGCTCTGCGGGGCAGGCAGGCAGGTACGTGCTTCTCTGGAGGGAAAAAGAAAAACTGTCTTTCTTTTAACTCTGCAGAGAAGCGTTCCACCTCCGACCACGTTATCAACAAACTTTCATTCAGCAGTTTAAAAAAGAAAGGAGAAAAAAAAAAAAATTCTTTCGAAGTGTTGATATCATTTCCAGACAGTCCTGTCAGCATCGCGGCTTACAGGAAATAGCCGATGTTCTCCAACAAACCCCGCATTTACTCAGAGGCTCCGGAAAGCCGCTCGCCCCGCGGAGGTGCCCCTGCCGCCGGCGGTGGCACATCGCGTCCGGGAGCCCCGCGCCTCTCCCTCTCGCTCTGTCCACGTCAGGAACTGGCTCTTACCCGCGCTCCGCGTCGCTGCCCCTCGCATTCCTAACTCTGGCAGCCTCTTCTGCGCCTTCAACTTTTCCTAAAACCAACAGGAAAGTAACATGATGCCACCGACAACCACCGGCCGGAGCGGCGGAACGCCCGAAAGCGGCTCGGGACGGCCCCTCGCAGCCTCTCCGACCGGCGCCGCGCAGCGCCCGGCGCGGAGCGGACCGCTGTGCGGAGCGGCGCGCACCTCCCGCGGGCACGGGGCTGGGGCAGGGAACGCTCTTCCCTTCGCAGCGGTTCCCCGGGGGCCGCGCGCTGAGGGGGGGCTGAAGGGGCACCGCGCGGTGCCCCCGCCCCAGGCGGTGCCGTAGTACCGCCGGTGCCGGGCGGGCAGACGGTGCGGAGCAGCGGTGCGGGCAGCGCTGACCCCGGGGCGGGAGAGCCCGAGCGGAGCTTCGCCTTTAAGAGG